>JBDFRD010187176.1:0-11906 GCA_039654405.1 Bullina lineata | reverse complement strand
CTGGGTGGGGAGAGGAAAAATGGTGTAAAGTGTCTTTCCCAAGTACACAACACGGTCACCTCCCAGATTCGAACCCTGGACCCTTGGATTAGGAGTACAACGCTCTAACCATTCGCCACCGAGCCACACAATTTGCATGTTACTGTTGGCTATTAATTTAGTTTAAATGTTGAATAGACAGCTGGATATTTCAGGACAGTTTTCTTATCCTCTTGTTTTTCTTATTATTATTCTCCTCCTTCTCGACAACAAAAATTAATACCGTACTTTAACCTCACAGACTAAGGTCTTGTGTGCTGCAATCAGCCTTCTGTAAAGTGGTTTACTCCTCCATCCAGATGCAAAGCTATAAATAGTATAAAGTCATGCAAAGTGAAGCTTTGTGCTATAGAGATGCAATAACTGTTTGACTGTCTGTCTGGCTAGCTGGACACTGGTCTGAAACCTGGAGTAGGCCTACAGATAATGAGTCAGTTTGTTTGGCCTGTCCACAATCTGAAGATCATTAATTTTCCAGCCATTGTCAAATTAATAACAGAACAATAGTCAACAGGTACTTTTACTTGACTTATTCCACTCCTCTCCGGAATATAGGGCGCACCAATGCTCCAACGTACAGTGGAGTCCACTTAAGATAAACTCCTTGCCTTGGGACCAAATCAATGAGTTTATCTTAAGCAAGGTTTACTGTATCCAATTTCAAGGGAAATAATCAATCAATACAAAACTAGGCGTTGGTAAAAGTCCACCACCACAACCCCCCCCCCCCCTTTTTCTGGGTTCGCAATACCGCCATTCCCCGTCTTGGCTTACTTAGTGGTAGACTTATAAACAGTGTATAGTTATAGCATCCTATGTATTAGCACTGCTTGGTTCGCAGAGTTGGAGAGCAAACCAACGTCAGCACTGCGCAATATTAATAAGGGAGGTAACCACAGAAAAAAAGTTTATTATAAGCGGATGAATTGCAATCCGTGTTTATATAAACCAGACTTTGATTAGTTGACTTAAAGAAGGAAAAAACGGGACCAGACGAAGTGGTTTATTTTAACTAAGTTTATCTTAAGTGGACTCCACTGTACTCAGTTCTGGACTGAGAGACCGTAGTCTACAGTTGTATTACATGTACTGTGGCACGGAGAGAGGGAGTAGGTCTCAGTGAGTTAAGCAACGAGTATTTTCTTTCATGACATAACACGTACAAACATAAATGATGTGACTGAAATCCACTCCAAGCAATACTGACCATTGCAACGAATCCACCCTTTAATGAAGAATATTTTCACAACATCGGATCATTGAATGCAATTTAAGAATACTTTTCACAACATGAGATTATATAGATGTATGAATATGTGTAAATATGAAGAAACAAAAACCCCAATTGCCATTTTTCTTTAAAGACAAACAAAAAAACATTGAATATACCTCCTAAACATGCCATATATATTTTTAAAGTAGATGACTAAATGAACAATACAAATACATGTATGTAAATTGTATACAATTTTTTACAAACTTTAAATTTATACAAGCATTCAAAATCATTGTAAAATTAATGATAAATTCACTGAACAAACTCTATACAAACATACATAAAATTTAACAATGTAGGACCGTTCTAAAAATAAATGGAATCATGAATACATGCATATTAACGGCACCCTAATCCTAACCTCCTGAGGTTATTGAGCCATGTTTCAAGGGAGTGTGTTCTCAGGAAAACAAAAAATTTCACACCTAACGACAAGCCAGATGCTGGACAGTCAAGTCAGGTAGACTAACTGGCGTACATCTTTCTTCATTTGGTGGTCACACTTTTTTAATAGGTACTTTATTCGCTCTTCATCTTGGACAAGTACATGTACTTAATGTGAGCTTAGAATTTCTGTAGAAGAAAGATTGTTTTTGAAGGATGATTCCTTTGGAGAAGGAAAAAGACATGATTCTTCAATCAGTGCTTCCAGCAGCAAATTTCATTTTTCGAGGATTTTAGCGGGGAAAGGGGTTGTAAGGGGGACGGCTGAGGACTTTTTTTTCAGGCACCTTAAAAATGCAATTTCTGGCTATTTAAGCCTAACTACCAATACAATTTTTGCGGATTCCTGCAAGCACTGTTCAATAGATTTATGAAGGGGAAATAGACACAAGATCCTTGTTTCCTGATGAGGAATATACTATTATCTTACGACTTTTTTCGTCTTTTATAGACAATCTAAGCTGCTATAGAGCTGCTTTGCCTGGGCAGCCTCTTAGAAACAACATTTTGCCCAGAAGCACTGTTCCTTTCTCGGTCACTCTAGATTTATTCCAAAGTAAAGACATGTTCAGTATGTTTGGGACTAGTCTGACGTGCAGTCCAATAGAGAGACTTTCATATCATTATCACTCTGTCTCATTTCAAATAAGCGTGTCAGTGATAATCAGACCAATAGCTGAAGCATTACCTTACGAAGATCAAGTCAATTTTCTCATATTTTACTGATAACTTTTACGATAGCTCCAAAAACATTTTATAGAAAAATAAGTATTTAAAAGTATACATGTATATATAAAGACTACGACAATAAAACAGTTTTTTAGGTATCATGATAATTCCATGTGTATATGATTGCTTTGTAACATTTCATAACAATTCATTGAAACTGCCCAAAACTTAATAAATACAAGTATTACATGGACAATAGTCAAACTCAGTAGTACATGTTAGTCCATTCAATTTTCTCACAAATTATTTGATTAATCTGCTTTTCTTAACATTAAACTTCTCACTTCTCAAAATAAAATCCACGTATAATGCTTTTCTTCAAGCACCAAAGTTGAAACATTTCATTTACACAATGTCAGAATGAATTAAATTCTCCATTTTGAAAATCAATGTTCAAATGTCACACAAACACTAACAAATCAAATCGAGAGAAAAGAATTGAATTCAGTTTCCCCTACACTAAGAGACGAGAAATACCAAGGAACGAACACATCTAGTCACACAGAACACCCTGTTACAGAAACAGTCTGTTTTATTTTTACGTCACATACGCAAAACAGAGATGCGCTAGATAAAAGTATTTTCTACCTCAAAGAACTGATACATTTTTCAGCTTGGAAATGGAATAATCTTGATGTATATGTAGGTAATTAGACAAAAACAATTACACCACACGTACACAATAAATCCACTTTGTAAATAACAGACTTTAACAAATCCTGTGCAACATCAGCACAGTGTAAAACCTTGTATATATTTCACTAACACTTTGCACAACAAACATACTCAAAATTGTTGTAGTCAAGAACACACAGGAAAATCTTTTTACTTACACTCCACACATCATAGACCACATAAGACATGTCGGCTCACACAAGTGAACGTATTATACACACCCTGCAGGCAAGAATATAAACATGACACAAAATGGTGTATGTCCCATACACTTTTGATTTCTCAAAACCTATTTATACATTATACCATAAAATAATACGACTTTAAACGTTGAGCCCTTAACAATTTAAGATGATATTGAGTTACATAATACTTCATGTACATGTATTACACAGTGAACCTCGGATACAATGAGTTTGTATCCAACAGACCTCGCATTAAATGAGCAAAATGCAAAGTCCTGCTTTTTCTCTCTCTATTTTCCAGTACTTGTACCTCGGATAGATCGAGTACCAAAATCTACCAACCTCAGGTATAACGAGGTTATCTTCTTGAAATCATGTCTTCTCGTAACGATAAGACGCAACGCGCAGAGAAATAAAGGGGTGGGGACTTTTGTTCGTTAATTGGCCAGGTAAATTAATTGGACCAATGAAAACACTGTTTCTACAACCTCGGATTCAACCAGGATATTAGGCAGGTTCTCCCAACTTCGCTATATATATCTGAGGTTCACTGTAGTTAAACAAAGCAGAGATATGTTTAAGACACCTCTATCCAGAGGCACCCTCAAATTCATGTTCACTTCAGTGCATAAGTCATGTTCAATAGCTCCCACTGAGTCAGTCTAGCTAACAAAGTTTGACAAGTCACAAACAATCATTTTGATATACAACAGTTTGTATTCCCATGATTTGCATTACAGTACTAAACAATTTCATTACCAAGAACTTAGATTAAATGACTGCATCAGCAACACAATTTGCATAAATGCCGTCGACATGGTGATCATGGCTACAGAAGGCTCTGTGTCTGCATCTTTTCATCACAAATTCTTCCTGCAGTTCTTTACACTTGGTTTTCAGAGTCATTTTTTTCTCAGAAAACATAGACTGCAACTAGTGAAACATAGATCCAGCCATATGATGAAAATTTAGAAAAGTATTCCCTAAATTATAGTGTGGCGTGGTGGCTGAATGGTTAGAGCCTTGGACTCCTAATCCAGAAGGTGACCGTGTTGTGTCCTTGGGAAAGACACTTTACACCATTTTTCCTCACCCCACCTAGGTGCGAATTGGGTACCGGCATATTCTGCTGGGGAAGTAAACCTTCGACAGAGATGTGTCGTGTCTAGGAGATGAAGTAAAAGTCATCTGTTCCACTTCACGCTACCGAAACCGGGATAAGCTCCAGCTGTATGGGCCTTGAGGCATTGAAGGAACTTTACTTTTACATATGTACTACATTACAAGGATTTTGTGCATAAGACAATGCCACAATTATTACATGTAAAAATGAAACATGTTTGTTAAAATTCCAAGTCAGCAAATGGGCTTTTTAAAAAAGTCAACAAAAAGTCAAATATTGGAAAGATAATTATTCCTTGTGTAACATTAAAAAAAATAAAAATCCAGCCTCTCAATACTGACGGTATAAAAACATTAGTTTTCCCAACTTATCATTCTATGTTTGTATTGAACTTGTTTTTTCATTTTGGCCATAAAAATAATTTATGAAATGTATATTTAGTGGTTCAAATTGGATATCAAATCCTACGTCTGAGATATCTGGGGAAAGGTATGTGATGCACTCAGTACTCAGTAAATAATCTTCCTTCAGACTATTCAAAGTGAAATAAGCTCTAAATTCTCTGAAACTTATAAAGACAGGCCTCAAAAGAACTTTACTTTCTATTCTTCCCTACCAGTTTAAACTAGAACAGTTATCCTTGTTCCTTTTCACAACAGCAAAATTTCCAATAACATTTAATTAAAAAAACATCAAGTTATTGAGCTTTATATGAATCATAGGAAGACCACATAAAAATGATTGCAATAAAAGCTGACAAAACTCGCTAATAACAAAGTTCGAGGTAAGAATGAATATTTCATGTCCTGTAATACAGGATGAAATGCAATAAAATGAATACATGTATAACCTTAAAATTTTCTGCGATTCACAGCAATTAAAAAAAAAAACGTTGTCCCACGAGTTCATGCTAAAATTGATTTACATCCTGTAAAGTAATACGTGTATAACATATATACATATGGCTTTTTGTTTCTCTGCAACAATGTGTACTTATTCACTTAGATCCTTCGCTCCATGCAGAGCATAGGCTATCAACAACGCTCCTCCTTCACAATCGGCTCAGGGCAGACTTTTGCAGACATGCCAACCCCATTTGAGGCTTGGAGTAATCACGAGCTGAACTCGCAGTAAAATGAGGACCCAAAAGAGTAATTTTACAATGTACAGGGATAACGCCAGGAAATGAAGAACGCAAAGGCAATGAGATTTAAAAGCATATATATATCTTGCTTTCTCACCGTAATTTGGCCATAACTGCCCATAAACCGTAATTTCTTGCGGCGAACCCGTAAAGTTGGCAGGTCTGCCTTTGTGCCACCTTCCCTCTTGAGCTCAGCCTTAATTTCTCTTCTCAAACTATTACTGGGCCTTCCTTTTTTCCTCTTGCAACAATGTGTAAGTCACAAAGTTTTTATGAAATACCTCAAGACTGCCATAAAAAAATAATCCTAAATCCCAGTACATGTATAATTTCAAATAATAATTGTCACCATGTCACCAATTACAGCATAGTCTTTAAAAAAGACACGCGTTTTTACATTTTTTTTAAAAATGTGAAAAGGTCACAGCACGCAATATAGGCCTAATGAGAATAAACAAGAGTGTGTATGAGTATGTAGGCCTACATACAGTATTTATTTATTAATATTATATGCACCATCATGTTTTCAACTGATTGTGTGGCAGTTACTTAAACCATACACGTATAACATAACTACAAGTTCTCACAAAATTATAGTGTCTTAGTATAGTAATGTATTTGTCTTAAAGTTGTCATTATCATAACTGCAGTTCAAATCAAGGTAAAAACAAACTCAACGAACAATTAAAAATTTGATTGCATTGTAAAATAACTGTGTAATGACCAATGCTGATTGCACAAGCAGTCTGACAGAGAAATACTGGCGTTGAAAACCTTTAGACAACCATGGCTCTTAATACAAGCTAAAAATAAAATCAGAAAAGAATTATTCCCGTGAGACGAGAATAACTCTCATTTCTGCTACAACTACTGCCCCCCAAACCCCTCCCCCACAAAGAACATCAAAAAATGATGTACAACCTGTAGTGCGAAGGGAAATTCTAACAACAATGGAAAACAAATTTTGAGCAAAGCTATATTTCTCTTGGTCAACAAGCACTCAGTGAGTGACACCTTCAAAGTTAAAAATCAGTAACTCACTGCCAAGCATTCTTGCATTGAATAGTTGAAGATCCCACATAGAACTGAGCAGCTGCATACCGAGTTCACTTTCCCGCATTTCATTCATCAACGTTTCCAGGTTTTGTGAGACTATTTTCCTTACTAAAACTATATATCAGCTTTCAACAAAACATGACAATGAAATTACCGATAATAATAATAATAATAATAATAATAATAATAATAATAATAATAACAATTCTGCAAAAATCATACATCACAGGACAAACTGTTTTCCCACTATCTGATCAAGTTATAATCAAGATCCCAAAATATTTTTAGACATTTTTACAGAAAAACAAATTCTAGACATCTCCGAAAAGTATAAAAGCCCAGGCTGATTTTACATCTATCTTTATTTCATTGATACAAAATAATATAAAATGGCTCCTGGTCACATCAAATATATTGAGCTGCAACATTGTTGTCCTACTTCAAGAGGAAAAAGATCACTGCATTAATTACTTTTTCTCCCTTCAGTGGCTTACCTTGTCAGCTCTCCACACTGCGAAATTGAAAACTGAAAATTAGTAGGTAGGAAAGGTTTTGGCCCTATGTTCCTCCGGGGATACAGAGGCATAAGTCAAGTCAGGAAAGGTTAAAGGGGTACCAACTGCTGTACGAAAGTCAGTCCAGTAGGCCCTGTTATAGTAGGTTGAAAAACACTTGCAATCAGGACATTATGAATTAGTAGTAAGGGAATGAAGAAAAAGAAGAAGGCGGAGGAGGGGGAGAAGAAGAAGAACAACAACAACAACAACAACAACAACAAGATGATGACGACGACAAAGAGGGGGAGTAGAAGAAGAAGAAGAACAACAACAAGACAATGACGACGACAAAGAAGAAGAAGAAAGTGGGAGAGTCTACCTGCCTTTTCAGGTTGGGCTAATGGGGGAAACAATACAAGGGACTACATTAACATTGTCTCCTTGGAGGTAAACGTAAGAGTTCCTCTCCTGCAGTGTAATATACACAAAAACAAAAAAGAAAAAAATTTCCAAAAAACTGAACAGATAAGATCAAGTTTACAGCAAGATAGCTCTATAAAATACAAACAGCTGAACATACTTATTCTGAGTATTAAATAGATAACAGCGTATATTTTTTAAACTGATTGTGCTGTAGAGCTGATCTATTTACTTCATGGTCTCAATAAAAGTAGAACAGCCACTACGTTCCGGTTGATTAGAACTGTCACAGGCTTCGGACACTGACACAATGTCTGGACCATCGTTTAATTTCTTAGAATCTGAACTGAAAGTGGCAGACACACCCGGCTTCATGAGCTGAAAAAAAACCTTGCCTGTGCATGGTCAGCAAAAAACAAGCTTTCACAAAAACCATCTTCAGAATATTGCCTCATTCTTGTTCACAACTCATATTTACATTGTATAAGTACCCAAAGAATGAATGTCCTAGACTAGGCCTGAGTTAACAATTCACCAACACCCAGGTGTGTGTGTGTTATAGTGGATAGGTTTCATAACTAATTCCAACGAACATACATTAAAAAAAAAAGCAGTCCGGGTTTCTTCAATATGTGTATAAGACTAAAAAAGAACTAGAATTGAGCACCATATCCATGATTTCAAGAAGTTAAAAGTAGACGCATCATTCCCAAAGTTCTTAGGTCTACTACTGCTGCGGGCAGAAATGTTATAACACAAAAAACAAGTTTTGACAAAAACCATCTTCAGCATTAGGTCTACTACCGCTGCGGGCAGAAATGTTATTACACAAAAAACAAGTTTTGACAAAAACCATCTTCAGCATTAGGTCTACTACTGCTGCGGGCAGAAATGTTATTACACACAAGTTTTGATAAAAACCATCTTCAGCATTAGGTCTACTACTGCTGCGGGCAGAAATGTTATTATACAAAAAACAAGTTTTGACAAAAACCATCTTCAGCATTAGGTCTACTACTGCAGCGGGCAGAAAAGTTATTACACAAAAAACAAGTTTTTACAAAAACCATCTTCAGCATTAGATCGACTACCGCTGCGGGCAAAACAAAAGAGAAGCATGGGAATGCTATCATCATAACTGAGTCTCATTAAACACAACATTTCATTATTAACCAATGTCACTGTCCTTGTATCAGATGAACTATTTTATACCAGCAAAATGCTGTAAATAAAAATAAATGACATTAAAATATAAGATAAATCAAATACAACCAGCAAATTCAAATGTTATGTCTTCAGTCCTGAAACAACAGACTTGCACAGACACAATGACTTAGATTTATTTTGACAACTGTTTAAAAAACGTAAATAAATGTAAAAAAATAAAATGTTGCTTGCTAGCTTCCTGACTCAAACTCACGTAATGGCTTGAATTCTGTCATTATGTCCGTTTGTAGACTATGGCCACAGGTCACATACATCAGCAGTTGACCACAGCAAAACTTGGGGTAAAAAAGGAGCAAGTTCACGCTGGTAGTGAGAGGGAGAAAAACTGGTGACGCAGCTCCCCTTAGAAGAAAGGTCAAAGTTCACTGACTCAGTCCTCTACACCTGTATTCATCCTGCACCTGAGGCAGTCTAATTTGTAATGATATGCGAGTCTCCATAACTTGAATTCCTCAGGACCAAAACAATCACAAAGAAAAAATAACATGTTAACTATTGGCCATCATAAGTGTAAAAGCGAGACCTATTGACTGCATGTGCGTTGTGGCTTTTTCCGTTTCACCAGTTCAAGTCACTTTGTGTGTGTGTGTAGTATAATCAGGTCTTGTTGCTCCAGTTCTATCAATGACCCCCTTTCACAGGCATCTCAAGTGACTGAACCTGCGCACACTTTCATCATTACAACTACAAACTTTGCATCTTCATAACTTCATGAAAAAAGCACCAACTTGATTTTAAGCTCTTCTGCAGAATTAGTCAGGCACCTTTTATGCTCAATGGTTCCGGTTCCCAATTCACCCCTATGAATTCCTCATTGTTGATTTATTATGGGAGGAGAAAGAAAAATATAAGCATTTTGTCTCATTCTTGTTCACAACTAATTTACATTGTATATAAGCACCCAAAGAATGAATGTCCTAGACTAGGCCTGAGTTAACAATTCACCAACACCCAGGTGTCTGTGTTATAGTGGATAGGTTTCATAACTAATTCCAGTCTGAGTTTCTTCAATATAAGACTAAAAAAGAACTAGAATTGAGCATACCATATCCATGATTTCAAGAAGTTAAAAGTAGACGCATCATTCCCAAAGTTCTTGGATTAATTCGGAACTAAGCTGACTAGATCTAGATCTATGTTTAAGATTCTTGAATAAGATCAGAACTAAGATGACTGTCCCCATCTAGGTATCTCAACTGGAACCAAGCAAAGATACCTACTAATGGCACCTACTCACTGATTGGGCAGAGAAGAGTATGGAGTTTGTGAGTCAATGCTGGTTGATGAAATGGGAGGTGAAGCTGTACTTTTCTGTGAACACACCACCACACACTGAGCAGCACCATGGGTTTTCTTTATTGTGCAAGGCCATATGCATCACGTACATCGCACGCTGGAAAAACATGATGTCACAATATTCACAAAGGAAATGCTGGGCAGTCTGAGTACAGCGAGCATGGCTGACCATGCTGCTGCTTGTGATGGTTTTGTCTACCTCCAACGCACGTCTTTTCCAGCTTCTCTGAACTTCATCCTCTGGAAATGCGGAAGCATCTGCGTCTGAGGGTGCTGACCTCTTGGAATCACTCCGTGAAGACTTGCTGGGTTGCTTTCCTGGAAAAGAAGGGTACTCAAAGGATGTGGAGGCTCGCAAGCTTTTATCGGTAAGCATGGGCAAGCTGTAAGCTCTCTGGGGCGTGGCTGATTTACCACTGGCTCCTAATGACTGAACCCTTGGATTAGCTTGAGGAAAAATTGGAGGTAGGAGCGGCTGGGACGGAAGCCTCGGCTCTTGCTTTGCATCAGAGAAATCAGACTCCACACCGACGGGCTGAAAGGTTACAGGGAGGTAATCATCGTCAGCTTCTTCGGACAAATCTGGAGGCGTGCTGGGTCTGTGGACAAAGTTGGACATGCTTGGAAGCCCTTGCCCAGTCGGAGACCCTGACCCTTCCTGTCCGTCCGAGGGCTTGTCCTGGAGGTCTGCCTTGGACTTGGCCTGCATCTCTGTCACAGATGGATCCACAGCCGGAGGCCCTGATGCCAGTGAAAATGAGGAATCGTTTTCCTGGCGAGGAGGAGACTTTTTCCAGCCTCTGCTTTCATCAGAGCTCCCATCATTGTTCTCTGCACCATCAAAGAGCCCTGTATTGAAATGAATGGGCTTTAACATAGTGGACTCCACCATGAGGCCGTGAATCGTATGCAGGTGCTTCTTGAGGTCTTGCTTGCGTTTGGCTGCATACTGACACACCTGGCATACCCATGGACGGACATCGGAGTGCACAGCCTGGTGATTCATAAGACTATTGCTGTAAGCCGTGCGGAAGTCACACAAGTGGCAAACGTATGTTTTGTTTCCTCCTTCTTCATCCACTGACCCAGCCCCTGGGTAGGGAAAGCCTGGGAAAACATTGCCATATGATGCGGGAAAGGCCTTCCCAAAGCCCTCCCCGCCAGGCCAGTCAATGTCCACTTTCTCCAGAAAGCCCAGGGCTGGGTTCAGGGCTGGGTTCATGGCTGGGTTCATCTGTGCAGCCGCTGCCTTTTTCTCTGAGCTGCCATCTTCCCAATCCTGCTTCACCACTTCCTCTTTGCTGCCCTGGTCTTCAGACGGTGGGCGATCCTCAATCTCGTTTTTCATCTGAGACATTAAAATGCATTATATCATTGCTTGCAGTAATGTGTGTAAATGATGAGAGACAATTACTAAAAAAAAAAGGCTAGAAGGCATCATGTCATGTCCCTTAATTTGATGGAAGCACAGTTTTGTGTTCTGAAAGGTAACACAATACAGTGGTCTCCGCCTAAGAACCCGCCATTCTCGTGAAACGGAATTTTTCCTATATAATACGTCCGCATAAGAGCCCGTTTTCAACTAAAATATCCGCCTAAGAACACGGTCTTCTTCCCCGACTGATATTTTTTTTGAAGCAGCCGCCGATTAAATCGCAAGAAACACTGTCAGCAGCCCTGCCTTTGTTCTAGATTTAAGCCCTAGCCATGGTGGAAAGGGTGGCACGGTGGCCGAATGGTTAGAGCGTTGGACTCCTAATCCAAGGGTCCAGGGTTCGAATCCTGGAGGTGACAG
>JBDFRD010187065.1:0-11907 GCA_039654405.1 Bullina lineata | reverse complement strand
GTTGGGGGGAGAAAAAAGAGAGAGAGAGGGAGGGAGAGAGAGGAGGAGAGAGAGAGAGAGAGAGAGAGAGAGAGAGAGAGAGAGAGAGAGAGAGAGAGAGAGAGACTTTAAGTTTAAACCTGTTATATATAGAGGGTAATGCGTGGTTTCAAGGAATCTCACAGACCGAAAGGGATAGCAGTGCAAAACCTCAGAGGAGATGTACATGTATAATTTACTGATAATACGAAACCTTTCAGAGAGCATCGCGTGGCAGGGCGGAACCTCACTCACAGAGAGTAAAGCATGAAATTGCAGAACATCACAAAGGGTAGACCTATTGCATGGCAATACGGAACATCACAAAGCATGGCCGTGCGGAACCTAACATAGGGTATCGCTTGGATGTGTGAAATGTTACGGAGGGTAGAAATATTTTAACGATTAGCAGTGTGAACCTCGCACATGGAAACGAGTTGCAGTGTTGTCGTGTGTTCACTGAGTGGCTATGTCGTTTTCTCTTTCCAATTTCTTACTTCCGATTATTGTAAACTATGATGCAATAAATACGAACCCAAAATCTACTGAGTCCACGTTCTCTGTTTGTTTGTTTTGAGGATTCTTTACTTTAAGAGGATAGTGAAGGGGAAGGGAAAAGAGAAAACGGGAGAAACGAAACTGATTGGAGAATGTGGTTGTTTTATGTAAGGGCGTGCATGAACGATTACGACGAATGTTTAAATTGCAGAAATGTCCAAAGGGAGGGTAGGTAGGCGTATTTATTTTTCTATTTACATGCATTTATTTTTGCGTTACAGTTTATGTGTTAATTGTCGATTTTCTTGCTGGGTTTGTGATGGGAAATGCCTGTGTGTGTAGGGGGTGTATGTCGGGTGTGTGTGTGTGGGGGGGAGGGAGGGGGTGAGGAAATGAGTGGAGATCCAAAGGCAGACTTAAATTATGCAAGAGGACAATGTGCTCTTCCTCTTGAGACAAAAAAACGCTGCAAAGCTGGTGGCCTAATTTTTTGTTTACTTTTTATGACATTGTGTCGCAATGACTCGAGTATGGGTGGGTGTATTGATATATCGCAGAATGGACAGCCCTGAAGCTGAGCCATATCTTGAGAGTAGAGAAGCAGAAACAAGGAGTTGGTGCTAGACTATCTATGGAGCCCAAACGGCTCATCTCGTTTATGGGATTGATGTCGATGGCTTTCTCTAAGCAATATTTATTATTGTATATTATAATTCCGATGGGAGCCTTTTTGGAGTACGTGCGTTATGGTGAACTGGAAGAAGACGAGGTACATAATTAAACTGCATCAAATTCTGTCGACACACCGAAGCTTTGAAGACTTTTGAAGCTACATCAAAACGCTTAAAAAAAGAAAAAGTCATAAACGCTTAAAAGAACTGCCGGTGAACATCGCAATATGGCACAATTAGTCATTTAGTGCATATTCATTTATCTATTTGAATATATTTATCCACATTGGGGATTGTCCTATGCCTCCCTGGGGGTTTCCCAGTGGTATCGTACAGCAATCGGCGAAACATCCATATTTAATAAAATTCAGAAATCTATTCATTTCTCATTCTCCTGCGCTAACCTTTATCTCATGCACTTCCAGAGTGTTGACATTTCCCACCACACCACTTCTCCCCATAGCGCTCATAAAACGTGTCTTCAAGCTCTCGCATATTATGATAGAAGGCGGAACCCACATCAGATATGACGACTGGTTTTCAAAAGTGAAATTGATACATTTGGAGCCAGTTATACTACAAGAGTAGGCCTACATCCAACAAGTGTCCACTACTTGATTTTGTTCGGCACCAGATCTGGGCGAAGGAGATGCCTTTAATACAAAATCTTGGAGGAGACACCCGAGAACTACATTAATTGTATACGGCTGCTTGGAGGATTTTCAGGGCACGGCATCTGGTCTAGTTCCAGGGGTTGGAGCGTCCCTTTGTGTCCACAAGACGAAAGGGAAGGAATTAGAAATACGTGCGCCTTGTGTGAGAACAGTTTTGAGGTGATGTTTCCTTTGACGTCTTCAACAATTACAATTGCACGCATTCACAACGAGAAGCTTAAATCCCTGAGTTTCGATGTTGTTGTGATGCTTTACTTGTATGCTGTACACGTGAAAGAATAAAAGTAAAAGTTATCAAAAGTTGAACTGGACATACGCCCTGAGGATTTTTTTAATTATGTAATATGCAGCTTTCCTTATAGACCTCGTGTTCTCAGAACAGGGATACATTCACAAGAAGGAGCTAAAAGCCCGGAGGGTAGCCCTGAGTTTTGATGTTCTGTTGCGTTGCTTTATGTTGTATGCTGAAGACAGGCTATGCCTCAAAGAATAAAAGTGTTCAAAAGTTTTACGGGACATACGCCATGAGGATTTCTTAAGTGCTGCTTTCCTTATAAGCTTAGATTTAGACCTCGTGTTACAGGGGTGTAAAATTCACAAGAACATATTGCAAGCCCAGAGCGTAGATTTTGTATATTTTTTTAGGCCGTTTTGTCCGTATGCTGAAGGACAGCGTCCTATTAAAAATGTCTTTAACATTTTGACTGGAAACGGGCAAAGAGATGAGAACAGACCGCGTATCATGTGAGTTATAGTTATAGGGGACACACATTCACAAGAAGCGAAAAGCTGAGAAAGTGTAACATTATTTTCCAACCTTGCTAATGTTGTAGTCTCAGAACAGTGCACTTAACAGAACAGAGCTCAGAGGACGTTACATGGCGCTGCTTTATTAATTAGTACTAAGCTTATAAGTAGGCCAACACATATCGAGTCAAACGAACTGTTCAGTGTTCACGGTTATGCTCTCTCTCTCTCAACGAAACCATTGATGAATGCACACTTAGAGTAACTATGCCATCTTAGCTGCAATACATTTGAGCTGTTACACACCGTGTGTTACAAAGCAAACTCATTTTTGAAAGTTTAAGTTTTTATTACGATTACACGTACCGGTATTTAGCTATGAATACGTTGTTTCTCGGACCATGGCATGCAGTTATGAATAAGACTGAAACCCCAAAAATGTGACGTCGCGCAGTCAAGGTATCCACGCTAACGAAAACGCAAAGAAAGTGCCATGATGTTTTCAGCGAAGCAGACACCATTAGATCGCTTATCGAATTTCGATGACAAATTCTCTCATTCCAAGGCATCTCCCCAAGAAAAGTATTTCTACGAGTACTGCCTAAACTTGGCATACATCCCACGCGGGCACCCGGATAGAAAAGAGGTGGAGGAAGCGTGCGGCCTCGCCAATCAAATCGGCGCTGTCGTATTCTGGGGATGTGCTGTCACCGGGATTCCCACCAACGTGTTGGCTTTCTGCGTGGTGATGTCGTTCCGAAGAAGCACCTCCACCTTCTACATCGCCCTCCTCTCAGCCAGCGACGCCGTCGTTCTTTGTGCTAAAGTCATTTTACGCTCTCTCATCCTCGTCGACGCGTCTTACGACAACGATTTCCTGAAACACTCCTACCACTATTTGGGCGTCTACTCCAGCTGGGTCCTTGTTCTCATCTGTCTCGAGAGGGTCGTTTCCATTCGCTTGCCGCTGAGGAAAGCCACCTTGTTGACGATGAAGAGGGCGAAGTTGAGCGCCCTGGTCTTGTTCCTCGTCTTGCTGACGCTGCACGTCTCCATGATGTTCATGCTGGACTTTCTCAGCGTATCCTGGGTGTTGGTGTTCTCTCTCCTCCACTCGTTCTTACCGTTTATTCTGATCGTACTGGGGATAGTCCTCATTGAGCGCTCCCTATCCGCACGCCGCAAGGCAAGGAAGAGCCTCTGGGGCAAAGACATGCCCGAGATCTCGATGACAGACTTAAGTATTACTATCATGATGCTGGTAACGGCGCTGTGCTTCTGCCTGCTTACCTTTCCTCTGTGCGTGCACTACATACTCATCACATTCCACTGGCGGTTTGGAAACAGATCTCCTGCCCTTGAGGCTCGCCTCTACCTGGTGGATCGACTCGTAGTGCAATCGGCGTTACTGTCTCACGTGGCCAATTTTTACCTGTATTTTATCAGCACTAAAAGATTTCGCGAGCGGCTCTGCGGCTATTTCAAGTCATGTTATAGTAAGAGCAGGAAAACGTGTGTTAGTGTTAGCGGTGAACGCTGCGGGTGCCACCAGTTTCAGATGTTGTAGTGCAAGATCCAAGCCAGTGATTTCAGCCGATGTTAGTTGAATCGATGTTCGAACGGAGCCATGTTCCTAACTGACTAACCTCCACGGCCACTGACCGCCTGATGACTGGTGATAATATGCTCCAGTGGTTGCGCACTTGATACAAGATTAACAAGAGGTTCAGTTTTTTTCGACGCTGAATTAAACCCAATTACACACCCATTCTGCATGGACGTGAGACAAAGTTTGCTGCATCCAGAAATGACTGTCAATGAATATGTGCGAAGGTAAAAAAAAAATTCCGACTGATATGAACAGCACCACTTTTCGTTGTTGGAGTACGTTCCAGATGGCAACACAGAGATCAGCCACGCAAATCGTCTTGTGCAGGCTACACAAAGACACTTCAGAAACAAAGGCAATCGTGAATTGAAAAGTAAGCCTACTTGATGTAGGAAGACTAATACTAATACTAATACTTGTTGTTGTTGCTGTTCTTGTCTTTGATTTCATTTTCTGTCTCGTCTAGAAATCACACAATCCTTTCTCTCAGAAATAATGCTTAGTCTTAAAGTCAATGAAAACTCAAACCCTTTATAATTCTCCCAGGTACCGTAATTAAAGACATTTAATTTTACGACCTCTGTCATTGGCTCGTTTGATATTTTTTGTTGGATTTCCAGTTCGTGTGGTATTGTCTGATATCTCATTCAATAGGCCTATATGTAACATGCAGATACAACTTGAGTGACAGCACGAGTGAAGGAAAAGACTGTAGAAACCGAGAAGTAGCGTGCAGGGATTTTATTGAGATCAAACATGTTCAAGCCAACCATCAGATCAGACGAAAAAAAAAGGGGGGATAACAAACAGAACATGAAAACAGTAAAAAGCGAAACATTAAAAAAATGACCAAAGGACAATTAATTATGAACCTGAAGATCATTCGCATTTTGATTAAAAAAAATACAATCATTTCATTTGTATAATCAAGTATTCCCAAAGAAGGATCTTCCTTTTTAGCAGAAAAATGAGCAACCACAATTCAGGTTTAGGTTAAAGATTCTTAGAGATACATTTTGTACCACGTGATGTTCTTCTGTGACCTTCTTACCACAGGAAAAATAAAAGTAGTTGTAGTTGTAGTTTCAAACGAAACAAAACAAAAACAAGTACATGACCCTTGTAACATCTGGTGCCCCACTACCCTGCCACTACTCTAAGGAGCAATGAAAAAACATAAACTTAAACAACTAACAAGGCCTTAAAAAGTCAAATTGCAAATCACGAGCGCGCAGACAAGTTAAAAAGTCTCAGTTAAAAGCACGAAAATAAACTCTACTGCTCAAGGAATACAAAATTAATTGTTCTTTACAGGTTGAAGGAATGTGTTCACAAGGCAAGTTGACAAATTGTCCGAGGGTATGATGTGACTACATGTATTTAGTATGTAATTATGACTGTAACAAGTTTCAAAATGAAAAATGAACCGCCAAAACAGGACAGTGCCACATAGGACAAGGAATGTTTGTGAGTTTGTTCCACATAATATAATATTGTCAGCGAATGTTAAACAATTAATTCCAAGAACACGCTTACACTGCATGCCCGTGATATGCATAACATGAAAGGGAATCATGATCAATTATGTCCAAGTAGATAATCAATGTTTCATTGACCATAGCATACAAATGAAAGCAGAAAGAGTGAATCAAGATTAATAATAATAATAATAATAACAATAATAATAATAATAATGATGATAATAATTACTATTATTATTTATTATTATGACTACCCCCCCAAAAAAACAAAAAAAACAAAACAAAACAAAAAAACACACACAACAACAACAAACAAACCCAAAACAAAAACGAAACAAATGACAACAAAAGACATACTTATAGACATTTTATTTTTAAAAGCAACTCAGGGCAAGGGGCAAACAGTCAGCAGAGTATTTTTGCTCGAAGCAATAAGAAAAATTCATAAGCAAAATGTGTAAATAATGATTCAATTTTGACATACATGTACTAAAGTAGATGCCTGCGTGTGGTTTTCAAGATCTGTTGAGCACCAAAACAAAATCATAAAAGCCTTTAATGTATACAGCATACAAGAGGTTTTGAAGAACATGTCAGTAAGTAAGGCACAGGTTGTGGAATTCGTGCAATTACCACAGAAAAAAATTTAAAATTCTGAAAAAATTTTGACAAAAAATTACATGTAGCTCATCATCTTCCATCATTTAAAATCCCTTCCTCCTCCTTCTATGAAATATGAAAGTTAATTTTTTGACAGGCAGCATTAGAAAAATTAAATCCTCATGGATCTACAGACTGTTGCGGTACAATCTTCACAATAAGAAAAGAATTAACCTGTACTCTAAATGCACAGTGGCAACTTTTCCGAGTTTGTTACAATAGTTCAAGTTTCACATGTTTCTCATTTCTGAAACTATGACAACTCAGGAAAAGAATTATGCTATGTTTGCTTTATTATAAATAAAAGTTGTTGTACATTATGGATTATATGTGAGTGTGTGTATATGTAGATGCGTGTGTGTCTGATGTGTCAGTGCCTGTGTGTGTACACGCGTGAGTCTTTCATGTGTCAATGTCTGTGTGTGTGTGATATATTGTGTGTTCATAGATGTGCTATGTTTATGTGAGTTGGTACTTTAATTTTTGTGTTAACCTTGACTGTGTTTACAGAATGAGATGCAAAGGTCATTGTTCAATAAAAATGTCCCCGTTGGAACATCATGGCTGTTTGTCTCTTTTCAATTTAGATGAGAACAAGCCAAAAAAAAGAACCAATCTCTCCTCTCTCTCTGTCTGTCTGTCTATCTGCCTCTCTCAGATTTCTTGCAAAATGATATGTCAGACGTAGTGCTCAGTTTCCAAGACATTTCTAGACGTAAAAATATTGAACTTATTCATTAATAACCAGTTGTTTTCATAATATTACCACACATTGGAAATTGCTCCCCCCCCGAAAAAAAAGGAAAGAAAATTCAACATTTAAGTGATCACTTCATTTATGGCAGACAATGTGGCACAATGAGAAATCATTTTCTTGTATCATGTTGATGATAGCCAAATTAAATGGAAAAAGTTAATTCTAAAAAACTTAATGAAATGAGAGCGAAGTTATACATATATATATCAAATATAACGCATGACTATTTGACACATCTTGGTAACTTTTTTTAAAAAAGAAAATAGATATGTCTACGTAAATAAAGCAATAAAAAAAAATTTCAAGGAAAATTGGGGTGGTAGGTCAGCTGGAAAAATGAAAACATTCTCTTAAAAAATATTGCACATGAAAGTCTGAGTAAGACAAAACAAACTTACAAACAGATGTATAATTCCCTCTTCATAAGGAATGCAAAACATACAGTGAAAAATATGGTGAAATTTGTTGCTGTTTGGCCTAGTATTCTCATTATTTTCTGCCGACGTTTTTTTTGTTTGTTTTTGTTTTTCTATGCATTTATTTCAAGCGAAAGGACATTATATAATATAGTCGACAGTCACAATTTTCTTTCTACACAAAACTCATCTCCGTAAGCTTTGAGTCTCAGTTTAAGTGAAAAAGCTTTACAAATCGAGCCATTCCAATGCCAATGCATTTGATCTTATTAGATCAGAGTGATTTGCTGTTCTGGTGGCAACATAAATAAATTATGCTTCATTCTTGTTCATGGGAAGGTTTTAATTTAGCCTGAATATGAGAAGATGTAGGATATTGCGGACCTCATGACAAAAAACACTCCCACCATCTCTATAAAAAAAGCCCATCATCAAACATCCACAACGTTACGTTTGTTGGCTTATAAAATACAAGTTTTCAAAAGACCATGCTAAACTGAACCAACGCTCGACATTTCTGTCTTCTAGGAAGAACATTATGAAACAGAAAGTAAAAGTCAAGGAAGTAGAAAGGAACGTCCATGAAAGTAGAAAAAAGGTAAAGTGGAAGACTGGAAGTTACAAGAGAAGTAAAAGAATAAACATGAAACAGTGAATAAAAAAGATTAGAAATAAAATCATAATTAAGTCAAGGTAAAAAAAAGCACAAGGTGTAAGTCTACTACATCAAATCATGACGCATATTTCCCCATTCTTTTTGGACTATGGAACTTGAAGTAGAGCTAGTCTTGATTAAGGAAGTGACTGAAATAAATATTCTCTAAGTTTACGCAACTGAACACTCTGGGCTTGGAAAAAGATACAATGACCATAAAACGCTCCAGTCTTATTAATATTTGCTCTTCAAAGTACACACATTGTGACAGTTTATGTTGTAGATCTTTATTTAGTTCTGAACACCTGGTCTGTAATAAAACTGGCAGAATGTGAACTGTGGTTCTTACTAGGGCACACTATTCAAACAACATTGTCATCATTATTTAATCCTGTTTGTCACTGTCATTTAATCTGCATGATCATTATCATTAATTCTTCATCTTCAGTCAAAGCAACATGCATTGGACACATGTCTCTAGTCAACTCTTTCCCAGAAAGCCTAAATAGACTTTATTAGTTTCCTTAACTTCATCCATATTTTTAGTATGTCAGGTACCCACTGGTCTGCCCCGGCATCTCTTTCCTAGTGGTGTTCACTACAAAGTTGAGGGAATGTATTAAATCTACTCATACAAAGCATATATTCCAAACGTACTTCAACACTGTGGAAAAAAAATAACTGAAATGATAATAAATCTGAACACATTAATTTGTGGTTTTAACAACCTAAAACATGTCTGTCACTACTCCTTCTTAAAACATTACTTCTAAAAATGCTTCCAGCATCCTATTAAAAATAATTGCATGACACAGAATAGTCTTCGCAGATGAAGCTGACAAGGATTATGTATTGACTATGAGATACAGGAAAATTATATAAATAAATATTATTGTGTATGTCAGATTAGATGACTGTGCATAAACTTGGATTGTTAGGTATATATGATTAAATTGGGCAAGTAAAGCACAGAACCTTAAAAATACGTTTAATTCACCGTGTGATTGACTAATGTTATATTGGTTTCACATATAATATCTCTCACCTTATTATTGTTACATAGTTACAAAAATTATGTGATTTGTGTTTCTATTGTAAA
Source organism: Bullina lineata (assembly GCA_039654405.1). Taxonomy (NCBI): domain Eukaryota; kingdom Metazoa; phylum Mollusca; class Gastropoda; family Bullinidae; genus Bullina; species Bullina lineata. Next base: position 2,622 of record JBDFRD010187065.1, on the reverse strand, counting down.
AATAGAACCTTGTTTGGATTCGTATACATGTAATACATTTAATTTACCATGTGATTGACTAATGTTAATTATATTGGTTTTACATATTATAATTATAATATATGTCACCTTTTATTGTCACATAGTTACAAAAATTACGTGATTTGAGTTTCTCTTGTATTGCGCAAAACCATATCTCAACAGAAAAGAAACAATCAACCAAAATCTCCACATCAAGGCAAAATACCTCGTCATGAGGCTAAATTCATGACAATCATATGAATAATTACAAAATTAGAAATACGGAATCATATAATATGATCTTTTCTCTGTCTTTTCATTTTGCTTATTATTAGAGAACAAGAACGGGAATGACTCTGAGTAGTAGTAAGTAATGAGACAACTTCTCTCATCTGTACAGAAACTCCCCAGGCAAGAATCACTTCACAGCTATGAACATAGAATCAGACAAAAATTCTTATTTTCGTGTTTGTTCTTCACCCAAAATGGCACTTAACAGACTGGACCACGGCATACAGCTGCATTGAAATTTTTTCTTTCACAAAACATTCATTTTCATGTAGCTTAAACTGGGAGCTACCACAAACACTAGGAATTGCTATAGTAAACACCAGCGTGAACATGAAATGTTGCCATTACATACTAATACTTATTACGTCTTAGGTGCTTACTTAAGACAAGAACTATAGGTATAGTTATTTACATGTATAGCTTATAAGCCATTAACTGCAATACTTCAATAAATAAAAACGTGAACAATAATACCTGTCATGAGATGTGTTCTAACACAGGCTCAACCTCCTCAACAACATGGTTAACCTCAAGGTCCATAAAGCTCCGTCAAAATGACAACACAAAGCAATATTGACGATAGATAATCATCAACAAAGACAAACTAACCATCGACAAAAAAAATGAACACAAATATGATACAAATATACATTTGAACATCTTTTAAGACTGCATTAATTTTTGTTTAAAATATGGAAGAGTAGACAATTATTAAATCAATTTTTTTTTACTGTTTGATTTAATTTTTCTTTAACATTTAGTTGTCTTTCATCTCTTTTTTCTTGACCAACATTTTGCTCAATTTTTTGTAACTTGCTTGCACAAAGCAAGACAGCACGGATTAGAGTTAGTTGTGCACTGCGCTGTGAGTCTATTATTCAAACAATGTATCATTACAACATTGAGTCCAAGTCTTGTCACAGAAACAGTTTCCAATCTCCTAGTCTCCTCCTTTTCTTTTTTAGGAACACCACCATTATTAACGTACAATAAAAACTTACATTAAAACATATAGGGATATAATTCAAACAAAAATTAAAAATTTTTTAAAAATGCAGGCGATATCGGACTGCAAGCATCGATGACCGTGGAAAACCAACGTTAAACAAAGAAACCAAAAACAACATAAGAAAACAAAAAGATAGGGGGTTTTAGACTCACAAGAGAAGAAAAATTGTGAGCTATGAAAGGCATCATGACTGATAACTTAGGAACACAGTTTGGTTAGAGTGAGAACATAGGTTATTAAAAAATGTTTCTTAGCAAAGCTAAACAATTTTTAACACAAAGTAACCACATTACAAACATGTGACAGGTTTTGAAAACAATCACTGTATAAATAAATTCTCAATGTTTGTGAAGAACAAAGAAAGGATATATTGGCACTCGAAACATAATTTCAAAGACATTCAAAATGTGTGAAGGCACTTTATAAATATATTTGTTAACTTTAGTAAACTCAAACATTGGGGCAAGAAATTGAACAAATGAAAGGCTTGATTTTCAAAATAAAAACAGGAACAGGAATATTTTGTCCATTAATTATAAACTCAGTCGTGTGTTAAGGCATAATTAGCCATATGCCAATGTTTGTGTATTCATTGAACATGTGCCCTTTAGTCTAACCAAATTTCTCAAAAAGATTAATGAAGTAAAGGCCTACTTCATCATATTATGGTTATGAGGTAGGCATACACATTTTGGAGTAATTCATTAGTACTTGAACTGTTTGGTGTACTTATACAAGTGTATGGATAATCAAAGATATCTGAAGTCAAATTACAAACAACTTTAAAATAAACATAAGGAATGCCAATAAATACTTCACCTGCTGCAAATAAAAGTGTCAGTCTTTAATTTTTCAAACAAACAACATGTGTGCTTCCAAAGAAATACAGAGATCACTTATTAATTCAGAAGAACTGGCCAATTCTGTTTGCAATGGAACAAGAATGTTTCACATACTCAAATCCCTCATAAATCTGTTTTTAAACAAACAGCAAAGGGAAGTAATTATTTGCCACACACAGGTGCTTGAAAAATTCAGTACTAAATCTTATTCTCTTTCCTCTTTCCCTCACAAATTGACAATACCTGTGTTTGTCCTTGCTTTTTTCTTCTTAATTTATTGACTGAAATATTAAACAACTGCCATTTCAAAATTCTCTTTTGGATAAGTAAACTACAACACTCATCTATCATAAAAACCGATGGCTACATTAATACAATTCGTCCCCTCAGTTTACAAGCATCGTATGTCCACTTTTCACAAAATCTAAGTTAAACCCATCAAAGGCCTTCCATAGGCTATTACTACATGTCTTTGTATTT
>JBDFRD010186954.1:0-10606 GCA_039654405.1 Bullina lineata | reverse complement strand
ATCATCTGTGCTATCTTCACCATAACTAGTGCCATGTTTGCTAAACTAACGACCAAGTTTCAAAGATGAAAAAAAAATATAATAATGCTCACTCTCATATTTAACTATGGGCTCAAACGGTTGCTATGGTAATTGTTGCTTTTTTTTTCTTCTTCTCTTTTCTCATCTCCATTTTGATGTTAGACCTTCTGTAGCATCTTCTGAGATGTTCTCACATCGCGAGCTATCCTTGGTGCTCTGGCGTGGTATAGAGACCTTCCCCTGCCAACCTGAGAATAACGTAGGCCTAACTGCTCTTCCTCTTTGTCACTACTTTCCTCTTCACTAGAGATAACTCATCTATGTCCTCAATTTATTTAATGTCCTCTTCTTCGTCGGAATCCAACAGCAGTTGCAGTGCTGCATCAGCCCATAAATCGTTTTGGTATGTTTATAGGGCGAGGGATTGTTTGACGAGATAACTCGTGGTTCATCTCAACTCAGAATTTTGTGGGATGAGTTATCTCGTATCTAGCGCCAAATCAGTTTAACCAGGGTTGATTGCTTCAGTAGTAAGTGGTCAGACTTTGGGGATGAAAAGAAAGATGCTGACATTCAATGGCAGCTTGTTGAGATCTGCGTCCAAAGCATTAGGCTGTGCCCAGTAAGAGTGACAAAGGGGCTGATGATATTACTACAGTGAACCTCGTATTCAAGGAGTGAATGAAAAGTCTCATTTTTTTTTTCTTTATTTGCGTTTGTAGCACCTCTGATCAAATGAACACCAAAATCTTCTAGCCTCGGCTGTAACAAAGTTATCTTCTTTAAAACAGGTCCGCTCATCCGATCTCATGCACAGACAATGAGATTCATCCTCTATGAGGCAGTTTCTGTGTGCTTATTACATCAACAGAGAATACCAACTGGACTGGGTCAGTGTGTTGGCTCTTAAGTGCCCAGACACACACTGTATGCAACTGCTAATGCGTGGAGAGTGTACCAGACATGCCAACTTTAAGGGTTCACTGTAAGAAATTACAGGAAGATGCCAGAAATTACGGTTTACAAGCAATTATGACCAAATTACGGAGGGGATATATGCTTTTAAATCTCATTGCCGTTGCGTTCTTCGTTCTCTGGCGTTATCCTTGTACGGGGTAAAATGACTCTTTTGGGTCCTCATTTTAATTCCCCAGCAGAATATGCCGGTACCCTATTCGCACCTGGGTAGGGAGAGGAAAAATGGTGTAAAGTGTCTTTGCCAAGGACACAACACGGTCACCTCCGGATGCAAACCCTGGATTCTTGGATTAGGAGTCCAACGCTGTAACCATTGGACCACCACGACACCATGTACCCTGTAGTCACTATTTTTATGACCTTGTATTCAACGAGACCATGGGTTTACCAGGGACTTTAGGCTGGCTCCCGTAACCTCATTTTCTCCGAGGTTCACTGTTCTGTTTCATTCTTCCTGCAAGGTGCCTGTCAGGTAGATAACCTGAGGCTTTGATGAAAGTCACGATGCAGAAAGTCCTTCGCTGTCCAACACAGCTTCTAGGCTATAGTGGCATTTTGTTTGATTATAATCTGACCATGAGGTCTGTGAATCGAGTGCAAGACTGAAGGTTTATATTCTTTTCTAATGTTATGGGGAACCTGACCACAGTGCTGGTGTTGCTAACTTTAGATTTTTCTAAGTCTAACCAAATAATTTTTAGACTTGGGATAGATAGGCCACATGCATGAAGTGGTTTTGAAGTTACTGCTCTTCAAGTCTGTGAACCAAATACACGACTGCAGTTCTGGTGTAGCTAACTTTAGTTTTCTCTAACCAAATAGTTTTTAGACATGGCATAGATGGGCCACATACAGCGACTTCAAAAACATATGACATATGTTTGAAAATTTTAAGCTCGTCTGTTACTAACCTGTTTCTAAGTGGCTGTTGTAGGCGTTGTCTCTAATTCTTATCATCCAAACTGATCTGTAGAGATGTACATACTTCTGACTCCACTAACTGTTTCTCTCATGATGTTTTCTAACCCCCTTGGTTGTGTTTGTGCGTCTTTACTGTGTGCAGACTGATTGCCAATGGGAGAATATCACATTTGAAAGAAAGTGAGGAGAAAATTTAAGCGGAAAATTGTTATTGGAGAATTAAAGCGAAATGTTGTTTTTTTCTCTTTCACACTCATTTTTTTAATTTTCCCTTTTTTTTTGCGTGTATGTTTATTATATATAATGTTTTACATTTGGGGGATTTTGATGTACTTTGCGGTTACAAATCGCAGTGTGCGAGAGGTGTTTTTTCCGGCTAAATTGATGAGTGTGGTTATTTCTCAAAGGAAGCAAAATTCTTCATTTTCAGAATGTTAAGAAATCAATGTCAGATATTATGAAAGCTCATTCCTGAATTTAAAATTATGCTAAATTGATTAAAATTTGTTAAGATCTGTTGTCAAGTTTGAATATACCCGTGCAAGATCATGTGTCGCCAATGTGTGTTCTTATATAATCAAGACCAATATGGCATTCAGTTTATAGGTTTTATACCTAAATTAGGTAGACATTTGACAGTGCTTTTAGTGAGGATATATTTTTGCATTTGCTCTCGTTTTGCAGTCACTTGGATATGAAACATCATGAAGGCCTGTTTGAACAAAAACTGTATTTTTTTTTTTTATAAATTTTGTGAAACTTGAATTGATTGAATTATGGGGGAATTGGAATGAACAGGTGTTTAGCATGCACAGCTGGGAATTCTCCATCTTTCAGAATTTTACCTGAAAAACTTCTTTACCCCTGTTTCTAATAACAGTTGAGGGGGAATGAAAAGATATGGTACATAATGATATGAATAAATATGAATTGAGAAAGAAAAAGGAACAAATAACAAACTATTCTCCCAGATTCTAACTTGTTGACAACAGACTGAGCAATACAAATAAAACAAACTATCCCAAAACAGACACAAACACAAAAATGAACCAATGCTCGACATTTCTGTCCTCGGGGGATTTAAACAGTAGAGAAGTGCACATTTTTTTTTACATGGTATAGACAGGAACAACTGCGGCTTTGGCCTACACCCAGCTAAGCAGTGCAGCACAAAGGGGTGAATGAAAGCTGCTTTACGGAAAAGCTTCATTTGGTTGTGTTTGGTACTAAGCCCAAAGGGGTGTTATAAATAGTCAGCCTGCAGTTGTATGTTATCAATTTATATAGATCTACCCCACATAATGTTTTCCGCTAAAGTGACTATGGGATTCCCGGCCCTGAATATGTGCTGTGGGATGGCTTTATGTTTTAATTCATCTTAAGCCTTTGTTATTCTTTTAAAATACTATTACTAAGTATGCTTTTAAAAAGATGCTGAGAATATGTGACGTGATGTTATTTTTTTTTTAAAGATTTCTTGAAGCTCACTTCAGTGACTGGCTGCAATGTTTACGGTTAACCATCCCTCTGTTAGTTTGTCCTGGTTCTTGTTGTTTTATTTTTTTTTAAGTTGTCAATGTTGAGATAAAACAAAAAAAAACAAACCTGAAATATATTATTGTGAAAATACATTTCACTATGACTTCACCCCCTGTCTTCTTGCCTTTGTGTTTGTGATGGAGTTCATTTATTTTTCTTTATGTTGTCTCTTTAAAATAAAATACATGTAAAAGTAAAAAAACAAAAAAAACAGTTATTAAGCTCCTTCAAGGCCTTTGAGCCCAACAGAGCTGAAGCTGTGTGGTAGTGTGAAGTGGAACAGATGATTTTTACTTCATCTCCTAGACAGGATGCTGGTCTTGCGTGGGTTAACTTCCCCGCCCCATCAGAATATGCCGGTACCCAATTCACACCTGGGTGGGGAGAGGAAAAATTATGTAAAATGTCTTTCTCGAAGGACACACCATGGACACCCCCGGGGTTGAACACGAGAGAAAACAGAAACATTGTCTGGTCTTGTGGAAATGTTTGATATGGGCTTGCCCAGGCCATTGTTTTTTTTTTAACTAAGAAAAAGGAGGAAAAGCGACTCCCGATTCAGAAAAAAAGGGGATAATTATACAACATACAGAGTGGAAAAGCAGAAAATTTGCTGAAAGCCAAGCCCAATGACTTCTACTCTAGTAGGTGGTGAATTATGATCAAACAGGATCAAAAGGAACCGTCTACTATTTTGTGGAAGCAAGGTAATCTGGCCTGACGTAAATGTACATATTAATGAATACATGTTCAAAACATAGGTCTAATAATGCTAATGCTATCCTGACTTGTGGCATCATCATTAGACAAGTTCAATGATGTAGATAAGTAATAGTAATCACAACTGATGAACTAAACATACTTTTTGGCCAATAAATCAATGAGGTTGAACTGATCACAACGTCCATATAAAGATTAAAATAAGGAATCACCAGGGGTGTCTGAACTGAGTTTATGTTTTGTAGTTCATAATATGACAAGATTAATCTAAAGTCTCGCCATATCGGAAATAAATAATTTTGTCATTTAAAGAAATGGATTTTCAATTCTGAGCTAAATTCTCAACAAGGGGGAAAAACCACGATCTTCTTTAATTTGCGATGTGATTTTTGAGTTACGCCGCTTGAGTCGTCTGCCCTCTTTCTACCATATTGCATAAAGATTGCAAGATCTCAAAATCATCTTTGGGGATTCCGCAAACGGGTAGATCCAAGCCTAATCTGGAAATTGTAGGCCTATTAGATTTCCTTCATTTAATAAAAAATGATTAGGCCATAGATCTAGATCTACAACTCCTTCAAACCGGAGCGGCAGCAATTTCATATTTATTTTTTTCCCTCATCATTATGACAGAACATAAAATGCGTCTTTCTTATTATTCTTACAAGAGGGCGCACAGTAAAAGTGAAAACAACGATCAACTATTTTTATTGTATTCGAACTTTACAGTCAATGGATAACACGCTCCACTTTGCGAATCCACAAAGTGCAGAATGACTGTTTTTGAAAAGTTAAAGATATCAACGTCCAGCAAAAAAAATGAACTTCATGAACTAAATTCATGATCCGCGATGCTCCGTTTATTTCATAGAATTTAGAAAAGACGGGAACTTGAGATGCATCTCGTCCTGAAAACTGCATAATTTTCTTCCGTCTAACAACGGTTTATTTGTCGCAGCCGCTGCATGGCCAGTTCGCCTGACTGTCACAGCACCAGGCCATGTCGATGGATGCAAACAAACCCCGCGTGCGTCATTAGCATACGACTGAAAATAAACATCGATGGCTGTTCTTTGATCTCCGCGGGCGGCAGTGTTGACCTCATGTGCCCTGGAGGCGGGCAGAACACGAATCGCGGTGTGTAGGCTTTGAACCGACGATGTGATATCAATAAACAGGTAAGACACGGGACTCAGTCTTTTGTTTTTATTCTGATAGTATTCGCAATGTCTCTTTTGTTGGCGTTAGGTAAACGGTTCACGCACAGATCGCATGCGAATTCGGACGAAGGAAGAGATCGATCTTGTGTTGGCCCGTCAGCTTAGGCGAATCAGCTGGTTTGGGGGGCACGGAGTTGTCTGGTCCTAGTTTTCACGGATCCCTTCACGGAGCCAAAGTATTAGGCCTAGATCTAGGGCTAATAATTCTTTTCACTCTAGATCTAGACTCGGATCAAACGCGACTCCCTCGGGACATTTTTCCCTGTGTCACGAAAGCGAAGGGCCGAGGCGCCGTTGTTCTTGTGCTGTGGTCGCTAGTGTCGGAGAGAAGATGTTGATTGACTGTTGTGGTTACTTGGCGTTCAGCCATGCTCTCCCAGTGGGTGGAGTCGCCACTGACTGCTCGGTGTTCGATCAGAGGAGATGTAGAGAGAACCGTTCGATACATCTTCAGTGACGTAAATGTTTATGTTGACTATTGATGGATATAATGAGGAGCATGTAGAAAGTAAGTAAGCCTAGATCTATATCTTATCTCTACGTTCATTTTGAAAGGAAGGTTGTTTCCATAAGGGTTTTAGATCTAGATCTAGTTCGAACGCGTGCATGTCATGGACTAAAAATAGATCAGGGTTGCGATTGTTTTGGTAACGATGGGCTAAACAAGAGGCTCAGAGATAATAAGGAAGAAAAACAGAAATATGCTCCTGCTGATATTAAATAACTAGATCTAGATCTATAGCCTTGGCGTAATCATCGTAATCCGTAGCTAGATAGATCTAGAGCAGGCCGTATTTTAATATTATGAATAAAGAGAATTGGTGTGACACAACGAAAGGTCACCAGGTTCAGCACAGTGTGATAAAAGTAAGACATTGAATGAAGTCTAGATTTCTACATCCTGCCAGAAAGTGGTCGCATTTTCATTCTGTCTACTTAAACGTTCTTGATCATTGTCTGATACTTAAAGTGGAAACATTTAATATAAAAATCCAGCAATTCTTCAGTCTCCAAACACACTGCTACCATCTCAGTGGACCCCCCTCTGTCTCTCTTTGAAGCATGTTTCTTTCAACATGCTTTTCATCATTATCATTTTTGTCATATTTTGATAGTTGGATCTCTCTTTTCCTTATAAACGGTAATTGTCACATTTCTTTTTAATTATTTTCACAGAGTGACGTGTATTTTAGCAGCGTTACTCTCAAAATTATCCACAGACGTCTTTTTATTTTAAATTTTTATTACTCTGAAGTTGTTCATGAAAAGAAGACGTAGATTCTATGTACTTGATTGAACTAACCTGAAAAATCACAAAAGTAAAAGAATGGAGATCAATAAATTCATGTTTGAATAATATGACGTTCAAAAATACATTCATGATGAAGATCATCAAGCTTACTTGACCACATCATGCAGAAAGGCATCAAATACTAAACAGAAGACAGGACAGAGAAAGAAGGGTACAACATCCAACGATCCAACGGATGCTATCACAGCATCCAAACAACATGCTACAAGCAGTGGATTGCCCATAGAGGCAGAGCTTATAAATTATCCTGCTTTCCGAAGCATGAAGTGGAACAATCAGATGATTTTAGATCACCTCCTAGACAGGACGCTAGTCTGTCGTAGGTTTACCAAGCAGACTATGAAAGTACCCAATTTGTCATGACCTGGCAAAATTACAAAGCTACTGTTATGTGTTGATGGTCTTTATGTAACAAATACATATTATATGCTGAACTAGAACTACTATATATACTTTGTGGTATAACACATTTCTGACTAGTCGCACTGGGAACTCATTCTCAATATCATACGTTAACCAGCAGTGACAACAACAACAAAAATGTAATAAGTAGATGGTAATAAAAGCAATTGTAGTTGCTTACCAGTATGAACAACTTCTCTACTGGCATGTACGTTACTTTTTCCACGGCATTACTGAACTTTTCTTTATTTACTTCTGGTGTGAATTTTCAATCGTTACAAAGTGACCACGACAGGTATATGGTCCATGAAAGAAGCTGATGACATCAGATTGAGTTAATTGACATGTATGTCCTTTAACCCTTACACAGCCTAAAGCAGATTTTTGCTGTCTCAGTGGTTATGCATAAGTAGACTCTGTGAACTGATTTCATTCTGAGTGTGTAATTCTCAACTTTTTTCCAGCTATATTTTTTGTAACCACAATGTCTTGGAGATCCTAAGTATTTTTTTAGTATGCCTATTATTAACATAATTCCAATTTAGCGTCAATTTTTTTTTACAAGTTTTAAGAGTTTAGATAGAAATAATATTTACACTGCTTGGTATGAAATGGTTCGTAAGACTTTTTTCTGAACATAAAATATTAACAACATAATCATTCTATTTCAGCAGAACAGCACCGACTCAAACGTGAAAAATTCCTCCGCACCGAAGCAAGTGAACTGAGTTTGAAGAAAGGGCTGAGATCATGGGGTAGTTTTGCTGGATAAGGAATTGTTATATTCTCAAGTGTAATCAGGTGAGATATGATAGTGAAATATAAGAGAAAGGAAAAATCCTGATGACTGATGTAATATGGTGGGATGTTGCATGTGCTTTTTATGGGCTTTGTAGTGTATGATAGGTAGTGTGAAAGATTTACGGTGCGTGGTGTGTGATGTAGTATGAGATGTGTGGTAGTGTGTAGATTGAAGTTTACTATTTTTGTTGTATGATGCTTATGGTGCGTGGTGTGTGATATGTAGTATGAGATGTACGGTGTATGGTGTGTAGTTTGAAGTCTATTGTGTTTGTTGTATAGTGTCATGCTTATAGTGCCTGGTATGCGGTATATGATGTATTGTATAAAGTGTTCGGTGTATGGTGTGTTGTTTGAAGTTTATTGTGTTTGTTGTATGGTATAATACTTATGGTGCCTGGTATGTGGTATGAGGTTTGTGATATATTGTATGAGATGTATGGTGTATGGCGTATAGTTTGAAGTTTATTGTGTTTGTTTGGCATGGTATGACATAAGCAGAGACGTATGACGTTTATGATACAATGTTTGTGATATTTGGTATAAGTTTTATGGTGTGTGGTATGTTGTATGGGGTATAAGGTTTATGATGTGTGAAGGTTTGAAGATTTTGTGGTAACTGTATGTGTATGATGTGTGATGTATGGTGCATGGTGTGTTTTTTGAAAAAGAATATGATGTCATGTGGTGCATGTAGTCTAGGGTGTGTGATAAACGGTGTCTGGTACATCATGTGGGGTGTGTATCTTGCAAAACATTATACATTGTGTGAACTGTATGATTTGTGGTACAATTTGTGATGTATTCTATAACAAGCTGCGTACATGTACTTTGTTGTATAAGCTGGTACATAATTTGCCGTGTATGATATGACTTACTACGATGTATGGACATGTGGAACAGCATGTTGTCTTTGTTATGTTATACTCCATTGTGCACTCCCAGTGAGTGGGTTGTCACATGTTAAAAACTGTGTTGTATGTCATTTGTGGGATGAGGTGTGTCTGTTCTTCAGCAATGCATGTCGTAAGGCTTAGTTGTCTGTATTTTATTGTCGAAGGAAAAAATAGGGCAGGCATTTATCTTTTTAAATTATGGAAAGCAGAGCAATTATGTTTGTCTTTCTTTGCATTTTTCTACCTTGTCATTGTCATGCTTCTCAGCAGAGATGTTGATCATTTGTTTGTTTTCCCTCCTGCAGTTGTTTTACATTGACAAGACGCGAAAAGGACATAATATCGTAACTAACTGTGGGCTATTTGTTTTTGTGTGGGTGATTTTTTTGTCTTATATTTCATGAAACATCAATTAGAAGACAAAGAGGATGTTTTATAAGGGCCAGAGTACTGAGAACGAGTGGGAGAGAGAGACAGAGAGACAGAGAGACAGAGGGAGGGAGGGAGGGGGTGGTGGTGGTCTGGAAGAGTAAACAGAACAGGCACGACATCAAACAAACAAGGAATTGAATCTGAAGTGTGCCTTTTCTTTCCTTTAAATTTCTGTTTTCCGTTTTTACTCTCTTTCATCTCACTGAAAGAAAAAAAAAGGGGGGGTAGGTCCCGGTTGCGCGTGGAAAAGGTTCATATTAGTATTAGTAGCAAGAAAACTGTCTCTATTCATGTGGTGATGTTTCAATGCATTATTGGTGGTCTTTGTTTATGTTCCAATAATGAAGAAGTCTTTGGAATAAATCTTAAAATGTGTCTGGTTACATTCTACGGCGATTTCTGCCGTTGGTCTTGATTTTCTTTCTTTCTTCCGTTTTATCTTCATTTCTTTCTTCTTTCTTTCGTTATTTCTATCTTTCTCTGTTCTCTTTCTTTCTTTTTTGTTCTCTCCCTCCCGTTCCTCTCTTCTCCGCCTCCCCCTCTCTCTCTCTTCTCGTCTCTCTCACACCCTTTCCTCCCCTTTCTCCTTCCCTTCTTCTCAACCATCTCTTCGCTGGCCCCCTCCCGCCCGCTCCCCTCCCACCTTTCCCCCTCCCCTGTTAGTTTTCCCCTAGCCCGCTTCCTCCATTTATTGTTCTTCTCTGTCAGATCTCCATTACGAACAAAAAAACAAGAAGAAAAATCTCACAACTAAAAATCCCCAAACAGGAAGGAAATCGGCATTCTGATTAGTTCACCCAGCAGCGAATGCTTTGTCCGATAGGCCAACCGACAGGCCTATGCCCTCCAGCACAATACCCCCCGACCCCCTCCTCCCCCATTCCCCCATCTCCTATTTAGCACAATACCCCCTATCCCCTCCTACCCCATTCCCCCATCTCCTATTTAGCACAGTACCCCCTCTCCCCTCCTCCCCCATCCCCGGATTTCCTCTTTCTGTTCCTGACCCAACCCACCCCTACTCTCACTCAGGCCTGAATTATATTGAATCCGTTTTACGGCGTAAAATTGGCGACGACGATGTAAAATGCAATGTTTTGGGGTTTATGAAGAGAGGTTATCGGGAGAGTCTATTATGTTGCCGTTCTGCGGCGTCAAGTTAGAAAGTTCCGTCCATAGTATAATAGCCTCTTCCGTCAACCTCTGTTTACAAAACCAAAAGCGAGCACGCCGCATTGCATTTTATCTTGTCGCCGCGAATTTTACGCTGTTAAACAATTTCAATTGGATTATGTTCTCACTCGTCTCCCTCCCCCCTCCCCCCCTCCTTTTTTTTTCCTCCCACCCCCACACCCCCCCGAACT
>JBDFRD010186843.1:0-11910 GCA_039654405.1 Bullina lineata | reverse complement strand
CCAATTTATCGAATGTGACCGAAGACGACAGAGACAGTTCTACTTCCTACTTCCTACTTCCTGTACCAAGAAACTGATGCAACTTATGAAGCCCACTTCCTCTAATTGCTCTTTTTTAGCGACGCACGGGTGCGCACCTCTCAATCCATCAATGTACGCATCCTTTCCGTTCGTAGAACGGGGAATTATGCTTGTTATTTTAACAAACTTTGCTGTTCTTTCACCTTTCCTTGTCAGATTTTGCCCTTTTTTGAATAATTTTATTATCTCATGATTTTTGTTCATCATCCTTAATTGTAAAAACAATGGCAATACAATTACAGGTAGTACATATAGATCTACAGTACAACACGCATTTTTCGAACATGTTTGTTGAAATCACAGATTTCCTGAACAAAAGTTGTCATCCCATCCTTTCCCCTTTATTTTCTTTGTATTTACACGTACTTCACACAATCGTAGAACCTTCACAGAATCCTCAAACTAAATTCTACCAGCTAACCATTACATGAGGAAGTTTGCTGTTTCAGCTCATCTCTTCAAGGCCAGCAAAACACCTTTGAACAGTTCAGTCTGACAGTCACAGAACGAGGTGCTTGGACTAGACCGAGTTCTGACATTGTGTACACTGTAGCTGGAGGCAGTTTATGACCTGCGCTGCGTAATTTCCCCAGCCAATTCCAGCTGTTTACTCAGTCCTTGTGCTGTGAGGCCTGACATTTCCAGTGTAACAAAAGTCTGCATTATTGTGTCTGAGGTATTCCCAGATCCAAAGGTTCCTTGAATAGTTTTTCTCAGCCCACAGAGTTCCACAAATGTGTGTTGGACTGTATTATTGTACACTAACTGTGCATGTGTATTATTATGTAAACAGTACTAACTGTGCATGTGTATTATTATGTAAACACAGATAAAGACATTGAAAACTCTGTTAAGGAGGGCTGAGTGTCAAATCAACTCATAACATCCTCAAGTGGACTCAAGTCAGTTGGATTTCTTTCTTTTGCTTCACAAAAACTTATTCTATTTTTTCAGAGTGGCTGGGCCCATGTGTGTGTAAGAGGTGCCGGGGATGCAAAGATCATTCAAACTCAAGTCAAGGAGATGGAAAAATCTGACGAGGATGTTGTCAAGACATGAAAACAAGAGTAGACGCAAAAGTTACTTTGAGCTTGTGATAATTCATCACAAATAATTGTCATCATAGGTTCTGGATCTGGACAAGACAAAAGATGTTGACTTTGGGAAATTCTAATTATCATTGGTCACAATGATATCCACAGGACAATTGGTTTATTTTAATTTTAACTCACTCAGCCCCGCGATCGCCGTAGTGGTGATCTTTTTAGACTTACGGCTCAGCCCCGCCATCGCCACCCTGGTGATCCCGACTTTATAACATTTTTACAGGGAAGTAATCACCACAGTGGTGACCTTGGGCTGTTGTATGAATTCTTCAGTCATTTCCCTTTATTTTGAAACTAGTTTCGTTTCTTGTGCTCAAGAATGAAAGATTTTATGAATTTTTTTTGACGAGCGACTTCTCCAGTGCGAAAATGGCGTCCGATGAGCCAAAACGTAAACACTCGCAGCATGCTAATATCTTTGAACAATTCGAAAAAGCAAATGATTCTGATGATTCGCATTATTCAGATAGTGATGTAGTGATGTATTATCTTATCTACTTACACTGAAAATTTCATACAGTTATCTATAATACATTTCTCACAGTGAATTTTTGAAATTACCCTAATAATGGCGGGACAAGCTGCAAAAAAAAATAGTGGGGCTGAGTGAGTTAAACATTTCAGATTTTGCCGAAAACGGAATTCTTCTTGGTCAAAAAAGAAGATGTGGGAGACATAGTTGGCTCGTCTTCAGTAACTTTCCAATTCAAGAATAGGTTATTTTCCTTCCCTGCTATTGAAAAACACTGAAAAACAGGTAAAAACTTATTGGTATTCAGTATTCTAATTTCCCCCTTTTTCTTGGTGCTATTTTTGATGTAATTGTTCTTCATTGTATTAGAAAACATGTTGGACCTTGACTTGGTGCAAAGATATTTTTGAACTTGTGAACTTATGCTATCCCCCTTTCTTTGAATCCTTCGAATAGTGTTGGACCTTTTCAGGAAAGCAGATCATGATGTGTTGGGTCTCCTTTATGACATTGCAATTGATGCTTGGAAAAGTGTTTTAATTTTATTTTACAGAATTCTGTTCTCATGAAATTCCAAATGCTAAACCAATCCATGTGTGAGGTGTACATGTAACCATGTTTGAGTTATTTCTAGCTGACATGTAACATTCCTTTTTTATTTTTTTTCTTCATTAAATACATGTAGGCCCTTTTCCTTTTTCTTCTTATACATGTACATGTATACCTCTTACTTCTTATACTTATACCATTTCCTTCTTATCAAGTGCAGCAAATTCTCATGGTATCATAAACGTCCAAAGAGCCATTCTGTTATCATGACATGTTACCTTCAAGTCCTAGTCCTTGTTACCTGCAGTCGGCCTTAGGCCTAATCATCACCTGATCCCCCTGCACCACTGGCGTGTACCTGTTGTCTTTGTTGCTCTCTTCCAAGCCTCACACTTAGTCACAGTGTTTGATCAGCTCATGCACAAGCAATATATTTGTGTAATTGTAATCATCATTGTATCAGTGCATGTTCTTGTAAGTTCTTGTACCAACCTATGAACTCCACTGTAGAAAATTCTTATAAAATAAAGTTACACGTACCGGTACGTACTCAATTCTTATGCTCCAACCGTGAAGAGTCACGGGGTCAGAGGTAACAGATTCTGGTTGCTTTTTAACCATAGGCTAAATTTTAAGTCATGTGATCTGCCAGGTGCTCAGGAGCCTTCGTGTTTTAATAGGGTCTATTTATTATTTCACAATCTGAACAATCTCAACCAGTGATGATACATGTACCACATGTAACTGATCACATGATGATCTTGTTCAATGTTCGAGAAGATAAAAATGAAAACAGTATGTGTGCCCGACTCCAACTCCTCAATTCACAATAAAGGAGACAGAATCATCATCTCTAGATTTAATAACGAATACTTGGAGATAAACAATGGATTAGTGTTCCTCTTGGGACTAGGAGATAAGCAATGGATTAGTGTTCCTCTTGGGACTAGGAGATAAGCAATGGATTAGTGTTCCTCTTGGGACTAGGAGATAAACAATGGATTAGTGTTCCTCTTGGGACTAGGAGATAAGCAATGGATTAGTGTTCCTCTTGGGACTTGGAGATAAGCAATGGATTAGTATTCCTCTTGGGACTAGGAGATAAGCAATGGATTAGTGTTCCTCTTGGGACAAGGAGATAAAAAATGGATTAGTGTTCCTCTTGGGAGGTTTTCCTTGATTTGAATAACTTTAACAAAAGTCCTGGGAATTTTGCTGAATGAATTTAAACCAAGTTGTATGTAAGCTACTGAATTTCGTTTTGCAAGAAGAATTGCAATGTATGATTTTTGTTGTTGTTTGGAAACAAATTTAGAGTCAACTCTATTGATGATACATGTAGCCTACATAACTGACAATTGTCATTAATGTCCCCTGGAATGTCGCTTTGTGTTATTGTCACAAATGTTGCTGTCACTGTGTCTGTTTGTTTCTTGAAGTCAGAGACGAGATTGGAACAGAAAATAGCAAAGTTTGTTTGTTTGAAGTCAGAGACAAGATTGGAACAGAAAATAGCAAAGTTTGGTTCCGGAAGTGCTTGTCTCCAACTTCTGCTGTTTTTGAGAAATGGCAAGAAAAAAAATATGGCCTTGATATGTACATTCATGTATTCAATCAAATACCCAGTTACATAGGGTACATAAATTATTATTGACTATTTCTTTCTTTTCATCAATTCAAGAAATGAGATTAAACGTGTGCTGCATAACTCTACATTTGAAGATACAGTAAAGTATTCCTTTCATACATTCAGCCCTCAATAATCTTTGAAATTACATCATATTATATGTAGGCCTACAGTGTAAGTATTATCAACGAAATGATGGTGACGTTTGAATGGTAGCACCAATATTGTTGTATGGGTTGATGTGAACAGTTGTACAGTCTTGTAAAAAAAATCCTTCTTCTACATGTACCACATGAGTAGATGTGCTTCTTCTTTTATAAGAATTCTTTTTGATGAATGGGTCAAGCTCATTGTAGCTGTACTCAAGATGCTGCAGTTTGGAACATGAGCTGCAACACTGTATTCTTTCACATTCAGTGTTTGAGTTAGAGTTAGAAGTTCAAAGGGCAGGTTTACTTATAAAACTTTACATTATGAATTCCTCTTTCCAGTATTCATTCCAAGTTTTGTTCTTCATTGTTAGTGAAATAAACTTCATCAATAGCCACATCTTCACCCAGCCGACCCGAGTGCAATCAACATGTTGCGAGCGCCTTTGTTCTTAGATACTGAACGAACTGTGTAGGTTGGAGGAAGGCTACTCCATGACACTTTGGTTGTACATATTTCTTCTATATTTAGATTGACCAATCAGCACAAGATGCTGACATTATGGGCCCAAGCGCCACCTACATCCTGAGTGCCTTCGTGTCTGTAGACTGAACACACTGTAGGTCACGGGACCAAATAGGTGGCAGATTTAGCTCAGGTAAAAAAAATAAGGGTCAGAGGGTCAGGGTTCAAAGAGTTCAAGTTAAACCCTCAGGCCAGAACTGCAACTGGAAAAACTTGCTGTTTTGTAGCAATGAAAAATGGAGTTGAAGTTTCCTGCACAACCTTAGCACGTGAAAAGTTGTAGCTGATCACAAACTATGCCCGATACAACTCTCAACTCTGATTAGTGCGGTATCTATCAGTGATCTACAATGTACGAGGAAACAGAATTGGATTAGATTAATTTATTATAGGCATACTTTCTGTGTTCCAATTCCCACAGAGATTTATTCTAGGCCTAGTCTCTGTGTTCCAATTCCAACAGAGATTCTCCCAGAGATGCACTCTGAATCGTAATCAAAGTTCTCCATGCTCATTCTAGAATAATTGAAAAAAAGGATGTGAAAAACATCTCACACTCTTGTATGGGCTGGAGTAAAATTGTTCCAAAATCAAAGTCTAACACTAACAGCAAAGTCTTAAACTTCAAGCAGCAGGGCTAGAAAGAAAGTTCCAGGTTCCTACAAAACTGACTACTAGAGTCTACAGGCTCGTACAGTTTTGGACAGGAACTAGCCTCACTTCATGTCCTATGTCTTCTTTACAGGGTTCATTGCACTTTACTTGTGACGTTAGCAAAATATGTTTTGGATAAATTTCATAATCTTGTGAGGCAAAAAAAAGGGGGCTACTGCCACTTTGTGAAATGATAACACTTTAGCTTTAGTGTATTTTTACTTCATCATTTCATGCATTTTAAAGTGATCAAGAAATGAAACCGAAGTGTTTGGTAATAAATAATTCAAACAGGGGATTGTGCTTATACATTGTTACTGTGTTTAATAAACAAATAATTCATACAGGGGATTGTGCTTATACATTGTTACTGTGCTCACTTTAATATTTTGCAAACTCTTGTGTTGAAGAATTCCGTGCCATTTGTTTTTTCTTTGTCTATAATATTTTTTTAATTTTTATAAGTCAGGATTTTTCATTTCATTTACACTCCCTATAAGAAGGTTGCAATTAGTGCAATTTAATTTTTCCTTTCTGTTTCATAATGAATAAGGTATTCAATGAATCTTGAGTCTCTTGTCCAGATTTCTTTTATAGACAATCATAGTTATGGATAAAGTGTCCTCATTTATAAGAAATGGCCAGAGATTCATTGCTATCTAAATATTGATTTTCTAGGAAGTAATTAACGCTAATAAGCCTACCTTCCTCATTGTCTAAAAGTATTCATTCCTATAGGAAATATAATTGCTATAATTACTTAACACACTTGTGTTAAAACAGTATTAATTACATTGATGCCAAATGTATGAATTCTTTAAATTTGAAATGCGACTCGACATTAAATTAACTTTCTATCATGCTTCGATTGTTTTTTTTATTAATTAAAAGTCAAATGCATGCCATTAGCATTTGAAAGTAAAACTGCACTCTTTAAATAAAAAGAAAATTATATATGTGATTTATTTACATTTTTATTGGTTCAATTATTATTGAAATGAAAGACAAAATCATTTTCGTAAGGCCCTTTCCAGGTAATGCCCAAGTTTTGGAACAAAATTTTAAAAAGCCTCCTCACTCCACTTCACTTTAAGAAAAGGTGGAAAAAGCGAAGGTGCGGAGGTATTGCTTACTCTCCCCCTGAAATAGAACAGACATAATCATCTCCTGATGTTCACAGACATATTATAGTCCTTAGACATCTGAATGAATCTGGAATTCTGAGGATGAAAGCCAGAAGCGTTCCCTTTTTTCTTCAACGAAGGCCAGGACCTGGAATGTGGGAGAGCCCGTCTCTCAGACTGTGGGGGCCACTCGGGCATCGCAGGCGTCGGCAGGAGTGGGGGCTTCCTGTCTGGGAAGGATCCAGGGTCTCTGCGTGCCGTCTCTTCCGAGGGATGCTTTCTTTTTCTAGACTCAGGAACAAAGGGAGAGAAACCCTGCTCATGTCTGGATCCAAAAGGTTCATAGTGAGAAGCTGCGTCGTACGACCGCTGTCTCTTGTGGGATGTGTGTGATGATGAGAAGGGATGCTTTCTTCGTCTTTCCTCAAGACAACCATCTCTGGGCTCCACTCCATCTCGCTGCCAGGGAGAATCGTCTTGCATGTAACGCTCCCGCTGGTACTGCTGCTCTCTGGGGGAAGCACGTGTGCGTCTCTCGCTCTCTGTAAAATATAAATTAATTAGTAACAAATCTCCTCATACAATTCCAACAATCCAATTAAATACTTAAAGAAATTTTTTAAAGCTTCTTTGCTAAAAAAAAAAAAGAATTGGTACATGAATCTACAGAATCATGGTTTGTTCAACATATAAACAAAACATGCTAAAAACTTGACCATCCATTTCTTTTTCATTAAGATGATGCTAGTCCTAGGAGAAGTTGCTTCTAAGTCTATGAAGCCTATACATAGAGCCAGAACTTATCTCGGCTTCAGTGAGAAGAGCAACAGGACGCTAGTCTGTCACAGGTTTACTTCCCCAGTTCACACAAAGGGAGTAGTAGTAAGTCAAGTTCTTTCAAGACCAATGAGGCCCATAGAGCCGGAGCTTATCCCGGCTTCAGAAGCGTGAAGCGCAACAGATGATATTTACATCATCTCCTATACAGGTCAGTCTGTCGTAGGTTTACTTCCCCAGCAGAATATGCCGGTACCCAATTCACACCAGGGTGGGGAGAAGAAAAATGGTGTAAAGTGTTTTTCCCAAGGACACAACACGGTCCCCTCCTGGCTTTAACCCTGGACCCTTGGATTAGGGGTCCAATGCTTTAACCATTCGGTCACCATACCATTCACACATTCGTTGGGAGAGGAAAAATGGTGAAATTTCTTTCCCCAGGGAGAAAATATGGTCAATGTCTGGATTCAAAGCCTCGGGTTGAAACATTGTAATTATTCAGCCAGCACACCAACAATGGAACAAGTTGAAACATTTTTCTGCAGCCTCACCCTAACACAGTTTGTGTCAATGTCTGGAAGGCTGAGGATTGTTTTGTTTTTTCCATTTAATACTGGAACCATGAATTATGTCTCAAACATGTAAAGTGGAAAAAAAACAATCCTTGCGTTCTTTATTTAAAAAGCTAAAAATAAATCTTGCTATTTTATGTGTCAATCAGCAAGTTACCAGTCTCAAGGTGGGATGAGATGGTAAAGCTGAGTGAGAGCAGACTGCCTTCGTATAACATAGAACAGGAAGCTTACGCAACAAGTTGGGAAAATGGACTAGTCCGAACAAGTGATTTCAGGAAATTCAAAATGTGTTCAAATATAACTTAGTGGAAAAAGAGGACACAAAGCACTTTCATGCGTGGACGTACTCACCCCGCTCTCTTCTTCCCTTCCATCTTTTGCTCTTTGGCTTTTTCCACCACTCGTTGTCATCCACTTGATAGCCCTCCATGTCCTCCTCATCCGTGATCTCCCCGTCCTCTCGCCCTGCCCGCCGCTTCAATTCACTGCTGCCAGAAGAACCAAACTGGTCGTACACTTCTTGCCGACCTCTTGGCTTCACGTGCCCACCTCTAGGCCACGGCTTCTCATTGGCTTCAGTTTCATTCTTCACCTTTGACCTGTTCACCGTCTTCACACCACCTTGTGGAATCCTAACTTCTAAGGATTCGAATTTCACAGTGACACCTCGATCTTTGCTGCGGCCCTCACCACCGATCCTCTCCCTTTTCCCGCTGCTCCATTCTGTGCTTTCATCTCTGCTACGACTTCTTTCTGTTTTAAACATTTCATCTCGACTGGAGTAACCACGGTGACGTCCACCTGCGCTATCTCTGCTCTCGTAATGATCACCGTATTCTCTGCTGTAATCACGATCGCCCCCTTTGTGTCGTTTTGACCAACTTTGATGTGCTGTATCATCGTAGTCGTTTACATAATCAGGTCTTGATGAATACTGGCCACTTGGCTCTGTGAACAACAAATCACAGATATTTAGATATGGTAGAAAACTGTTGTCTAACAAAATCCTACAGCTTTTGAATGATTAGAATAGCACGCTCATGAAGTAATCTGTTAGAGGTTTAATAACAATTTTGTCATAAAATATGCAGTTAATTTCCACCCATAAGGAAATGGATTTAGCTAACTGAGCACTGAGATACTGAGAGGTGACAAGTCGAATGTTTTCTTTAAGGTCGTAGAAGCTGCTTAAGATTTCAGTATAAATAAGAAAATCAGAATAAGCTACAGAACAGAGGGAATATAAATATAGCAATGGTATTCAAGTCATGTACTTCTGTTTCCGGTGTAAACTACCTCTTTAAAGTTACAAGCATCTGCCACTGGATGATTCTTCCACATGACTAAAAAAAAAAGTAAAGTCCCTACAAGGCCCATAGAGCCGGAGCTTATCCCGGTTTCGGTAGCGTGAAGCAGAACAGATGAATTAACTTCATCTCCTAGACAGGACACTAGTCTGTCGTAGGTTTACTTCCCCTGCAGAGTATGTCGGTACCTTATTCGCACCTGGGTGGGGAGAGGAAAAATGGTATAAAGTATCTTTCCCAAAGTCACAACACAGTCACCTCCTGGATTTGAACCTGGGTCCTTGGTTTAGGACTCCAAAGCTCTAACCATTCGGCCACCACGCAGTCTAGTACTAAACCTATACATTACAAGAAAGGAGAATGTAAGGAACACTGACCCATAAGCAACCTCCTTTTGTTTCTACGAGTCATCTTCCCAGCGCGCTTCCCTGTTTCACTCTGGCCTTGGCCTTCCTCTAGTCTTTTAATCCTTCTACGAATCATTTTCTGTTCATTCTTGTATTCTCTGTAGCTGTCATAGTGAATCACAAATGGGCAGCTGGGGATCACATAGGCATTCATCCTTGGAGCCTTGCACACCTGAAATGGAAGTAAATTTTTTAAAATGTTTAAACCATTTAAAAAATTATAATCAAAACAAATATCGGATCAACTTCAAGACTCACCCGTCAAATGAATGACCTGATTTCAGAAAATGGTACTTTAAAACCATACAACTTAAAAATAGAAAAGCCACATCCGTCCTACTTCAAACAGGTGATGTGTCCCATTCTATGATACCTTATGGAAATACCAAAATACCCAAAGCATCCTGCTCAATACATAGAGGTACAAGATACTGACTTAGACTGACTTACAACATACTTTACTAAGTGAAAAGTTTCAGGTCCTTTTTCCTGGACCATATAATGTTATCAAAGGAAGGGAAACAAACATTCAGCTTAATAACTTTCAGCAATTTCTTTTGACACAAGTGCAGGAGTTTGCAGATCATGAAGGAAGCAGCATCCTCTCAAAGTGATATATGGCTCTTTTTGTCTTTTACACATGATCAAAGCAGCCATTGCTGCTTTGCCTGGGCAGCCACTTAGAAACAGGCGCTGTACCTCTCTTCGTCATTCTAGTTTTATTCCAAAGGAAAGACAATGGTCAATACATTTGGAATTAGTCTGACCTGTAGTGTGATAGGGAGTGAAACATTCATGGGTAGAATTTTGAAATTCAGAAATTTTGCCGGGACAGCAGCACTTGCCCTGTCTTGTGCGATTTTAGACAAAGTAAATCATACACAAGTAAAACTTTTGGTTTGACTTCTTCAAGTCCTGTAAGCATTCTAGTCTGAATTTAAACATTTGAACAAATCCAGTCGTTTCTACTTAACTAAAAATGTTTTCTTTTGCATCGTTTTTCTGAGAAGAAAAACATGCTGAACAAGACTTACATGGCCCAGATGTCCTTGCTGTCCGCAGTTATAGCAATACACTCTTGGATTTTGCCATTTTTTCCCCACTTTTGGCCACAGGCACTTTGGCTTGACCTGCAGATAAGAAGCACTTGAGTGAGCTGAACATACGACAAGTGACATGCATGCATTCACAAAATATTCAACACTAATCAGATACGGGACCAGACATTTTATTGATTTACACCCGGTTCTTTCTGTGACACAGTGATTCCATCTAAATCCTGTTTATAGTCAAAGTACTAACACACGTTGATTCAATCTAAATCCTGTTTGCAGTCAAAGTACTAATACACGTTGATTCAATCTAAATCCTGTTTGCAGTCAAAGTACTAACACAGGTTGATTCCATCTAAATCCTGTTTGTAGTCAAAGTACTAACCATGTTGATTCCATCTAAATCCTGTTTGTAGTCAAAGTACTAACACAGGTTGATTCCATCTAAATCCTGTTTATAGTCAAAGTACTAACCATGTTGATTCCATCTAAATCCTGTTTGTAGTCAAAGTACTAACACAGGTTGATTCAATCTAAATCCTGTTTGTAGTCAAAGTACTAACCAGGTTGATTCCATCTAAATCCTGTTTGCAGGCAAAGTACTAACACTTACTTAATCTATCAGTGGAACTGAGCGCTGTTGTAGAAAATTAATGTCATATGACTTCTATGGAAGGTCAAGGAAACAAATTTGTGATCTCATTCAGGAACCGATACATCGGCCATTGGTACTCAAAGAATTAAGACTGAAGATGTACCTTGCATCCCTTCACACACAAAAGTGCCACCTCCATTCCCCATAAATGCTTTCAAGCAACTTAAGGCAAGAGTGATTTGAATATAAATGTGCCAAAAGACTTACCGTTCGGTGATACTGTCTCAACTTGTCAGGACACACCTAGAAAAAAAACCCAAGCAAAGAATAGCAATTAAGCCAATAATCATGTACACAATAAACACATGTATGTCATCCCCATGCCAATAAACATGTACACAATAAACACATGTATGCCAATAAATAACAAATGTTATTGCTGGCCATAAGTTTTGTCACTTTAGGATGACCAATAAGACTTGCATATTTATTGTCCAGCACACGTTCATAGAACTCTGTGGGTTCAAGGAATACGTGATTTAGGGAATATGTGATTTAGGGAATATGTGATTTAGGGAATACATGATTCAAGGAATACATGATTTAGGGAACATGTCAGACTCTATTTGGTTATTCAAGGGAGACAACTTACACAAAAAGAAAACTTAAATGACTTATTGCCCTCGATTACAATGTCCTCATACAAACTGAACGGCTGATTGCGAATGAAATAAAGTGGAGACAAGTTTGAGAGATGTTTGCAAATGGAATGACTACAAACCAGGAAGCGGAGAAAGAATTCTGCGTGGAAATGAAATGGGTAGTAAAACATTATATGACCCATTCTCAAAAGGTGACCTCGTTAAATGGGCCTACTAGAATTTGCTCTAATAAGTTAAATAAAATAAT
>JBDFRD010186733.1:0-11911 GCA_039654405.1 Bullina lineata | reverse complement strand
TCTCTCTCTCTCTCTCTCTCTCTCTCTCTCTCTCTCTCTCTCTCTCTCTCTCTCTCTCTCTCTTTCTCTTTCTCTCTATGTGTATGCGTGTATGTGTGTGTGTATCTCTGTCTGTCTCCCCCGCTGTGTCTCTGTCTCTCTCCTCTTGCCTCGGTGTGTTAACTATGTATTATTTGTTTCTGAGGGGCGACGTTCTGCTATGTGCACTGTAACAAAACAGTGAAATAAATAAGACTTTCCATCGTTGTTTTACAAATCTCATTGCATGATCTGAAACAGCTTTGCTCCATTATTTCAGTCAATTCAAAAAATAACAAAATTCACTCTGTTTTTAGCGATCCATCTCATCTAAATTTATTTTTAAATAACAAACCAGTGAACGGATATTTGTGTTAAATTTACAAAGGGCTTGCGAAATATGTAATAGCTTAAAGAACGTCTTTAAACCACGACTAATATTGATGCTGTAAAAGTGAATGAAAAGACTCAAATCTAAGCAGACTGCACATATTAGAGTAGATCTATAGGCCTATAACCTAAGGTACTAAAAGCGTACATACAGATTATTAATGTGTCATTGGCCTCCGCTACTGAAATACGTTTCATAAATTGTTGATTGAAATACATATATAAGAATTGGAAGACATATAACAGACTTTGGTTGAATGGTGGCAGTCTAGACCTATCGACTTTTTCTTAGCGCTTTCAGAACTCAAAATTGTATCTTTCATTTTATCATTTATTTACTCTATTCCTTTTTTTAGCTTGATCAGCTGGGCGGGTTATACGTAACAAAATATTTGTGTACACTTTTAAGAGACACAGATATGCACCAACAGAATTTATTGCGATGATGCAGCAAACGAAATCTGTCAGAGATCTAAGTGTTGATGTCGGGGTGCTTCAAATTGATTGAACAAAATATTACAACGCTTTTCAAAACTCATTTAAAGACAGCAACGGGTTGTAGGGCCTTGTAATGCAGAGCCCTCAGATTTCCTACGAAAACAAAAAAGATTCTAAAGGGTGAAACGGAAGTATATCTGATTGGCTCCGATTTTCGCACTGCGGTTTGAAAATGAAAATGGACGAACAGTAAACACACGACTGTAGCTGCGGCTCTTCTCTGACATGTTAAAAGTATCTTATTGTACAGGCTTAATTACTTACAGCAGTAACGCTTTTCTGATTGTAAGTCAGATAGATCTAGATTTTATTTACCTGTGTGATTTCCTTGAATAATTAGGTCTAATAGAATTGATCTAGAACAGGGGAGAAGGCTGACTGTCAACAGTGTAGTGAGTGTGTGTGTCACGTCGCCAACTAAACAGACTTGAGTGAGAGGCTACTTAGATCTAGAATCTAGATTTAGTAGATTCTAGGCCTACTGGTAACTATTACTAATGCCAAAGACACTTGACTATAGGCATAGACGTCTAGTGTCGGATTAATTTTCATTTTATTCAGTTTACTTACAATTTGTTACGTCCTGGATTTTGGCCGATTTTAACTGTAACCAAAGAGACAAGAATTAAGATTAGATCTAGAAACATCTCATCTGTCCTTTCCATCTTAATCGCATGGGAAAATGTCTGTTCATTTTTTTAAAAAGTAAGTTCCTTCAAGGCCATGAGGCCCATAGATCTAGATATATCTAGAGCCGGAGCTCCCGGTTTTGGTAGCGTGAACGTGAAGGGAACAGATGATTTTTACTTCATCTCCTAGACAGGACACCAGTCTGTCGTAGGTTTCTTCCCCAGCAGAATATGCCGATAGTCCAATTGGCACCTGGGTGGGGAGAGGAAACACGGTGTAAAGTCTTTCCCAAGGACACATCACAGTCACCTCCAGGATTCGAACCCTGGACGCTTGGATTAGTAGGAGTCCAACGCTCTGACCATTCGGCCACCGCGCTACCATGTTCATGTTTCGGGTTAGATCTATCTCTGGCTACAATAGATCTACAGTAATGACAGATTTCTACATTTTGAAGTAATTCGAGATCTAGAATCTAGATGTTTCTGAAGATTTGGTTTTTTCAAACTTACGCAGCAACCGATTGAAAGTATTAGCCGGCATTTTACTCTTTGTGTATTTGGTGCCGTACGGAGCCCACTATTAGAATAAATGTTGTCACAGTCAATGACTCAATCTCATTTCATAAATAAATGCATTATTTTAGGACAGGAGGGCAGAGTGAATCTTTGTTTTAAACTTTTTTCTTGATAAGTTCTAGGTTCTAGATTGCTAAATGTGCTGGACATGGTAATACTGCCAATTAGATCTCAGATCTACATACCATGTTCTACGCCTACTTTGAACATCGCCATCCTGAGATAATTATAATTATGATACGTCTAGAGCTTTGTTCTGCATCAGTGTCAAATTGGTTCTGATTCAGGATATTTCATAATCATGGGACCAGCTCATGGTGTTACAAATGCACATGAATGAAAAGTGTTTACCAGTTACGAAATATTTTAGATCCCACTTTGCCTTATCAGCACAAATAAAAGGTGTTTTATTTTGGTTTTAGTTGGTGAGAGCTACTAAGTACTAAGATCTAGAATCTAGGTCTACCCAACAAAACCTGATGGCAAAATACTTGCCATTCATTTAAAAAAATGTATTTTCTTTGGCCAAAAATCACTTCCCTGATTTGATAGCATTGTAATAGGGTATAAATTCAATAATTTCTTTTGGGCTTGTAAAGTAGCCAGCCAGAAGCATCACTCTGAATTAAATCATATATCCTCTTTGCTTTTCGAATTTAAGTTGTAAATAAAAGTAGTCTCCGAGGTCTGCATGGTCCAGTGAGCCAACAACAGCCTTTAACCCTAACTTTACCACTTCATGTATTATCATATCATAATCATTCATTTTTCAAACAAAATTTCTGCAGCCAAATCAACCTCAGGTATACTGCAGGCTTACTCTGTTCCAATAGTCTTAGCCATTTTACTGGTGAATTTCTTTGGCCTAGATGTGTCAGCTCCTGACAATAACATCAAGCAAAAATGAGTTAGATCTATCTAGATTCCATTTTATTTTTAAAAATTCGTCTCAGGCCAAATGTGAGCCTTTACATGGTCATGGTCCCGTTGTTTGAGTTGAATTGCAAAACATTATAATCATTCGCATTACTGGCATAAATTTGGTCTTAATTTGAAAGTACATGTATTAACTTTAGTTCATTAATGATCATACTGATATTTGTTTTTTCCAGGTCCTGCTGTAATATATATATTTTAATACAAGATGGCTGATACAAACTGGTTACCACAGTTTGCTTTTGCCTGCAAGAATCTCCAATCATTTTGGGACGAGACTGAGGAGCCCCTGAGGGAGAAATTAAGAAACCATGATGCCTTTGTGTGGCTACAAGAAATTTGTGAAGAAGCTAATAGGTTTATTGCTGAGTGTGAGAACAAAGAGTAAGTGAACATCATAATGTGTCTCTTAAAACAGTTTAAAAAAGTATTTAAAAAGTCATAAGATGTATTAAAAACATTCTTACATCATGCATTTTCCTACCCAAGAGATTGTGTCTGTTTTATTTCTTGTTTGTTATTATATTATTTTATTGGGTGCATTGTTGTTTATTTATATTTCTTTCGTTTCATATTATCCAGTGGAAAACTGCATCAAATCCCCAAAACACCCTCCATCAAAAAGAAGGCATCAAAAAGGGGAAGACAAGCAAAAGTGAAGGAGGAAAAGGAGGATGTTGCTGCTCAAGACATTAAGCCTTCTGTCTGTGAGCCAAAGCTTCTAAAATTTGAAGATTCCGTTGCAGAAAGCAGGTAATTTGTGCCCTGCAGTTTCTTGGTGATGTGTTTCTTTAAATAATGAGTCACTGAATTATAATTAGATTTGTTTTCTTTCTTTTCAACTTCACATGCACCTTTTGGCTGGCAGGCAAATGTTATAGAGAGAGGTAAAGTATGTAATCATTGCCTTGTTTTGTTTGTTAACATTGTAAATATTTTTTCCAAAACTGATAGAACTGTAATTCAAACTTTCAATGTAGACCTTCACGATCAAAGTCAAAGCAGTTTCTTAGGTGTACAGTCTCTGAAACCTCATGATCAAGGCACTATCTGAGATGTATAAAGTCTCAACTGAAGATAGGCTTAGTTTCATTAATGTATGATAATTGTGAACGTTACACAAATGATAAAATCTATGGACAAAGTGAAATGTAGTACATCATATCCTGACTTAAGCCTAACTTTGTGATAATTCTGTTACAGTCAAGGATGCTGCTATAATTATTTTCCCTCAACGTTTACAATTGTTTTCTTTTTTGTTTTCAATTGGGATCCATATGGTATCCCCAAACTTGAATCAACATAAATGGTAGTCAGATAAATTACTGCATGTACCATGGCTTTTGAACATTGATTCAAAATTGTTTGTTGTGTGGATGAAAGTATCATGTTTTTTGTTTGAACATGTCATTGTATTGTACATTAGTATAACTACCAAAGTTTAACACCCTTTACTGTCCTACAGGGCTGAAGAACCTTCTGAAACAAATGCAGGGCGTCCACTCCGTAAGTGCCGAGCCACTTCAAAAGTTGTTTATTCAGATGAAACTCCTAAGAAAAGGATAACCAGACAGTCACGCAAGCCAGCAGTCTCTAAAACAGAGAAAAAAATAACAGTATCAGCAGCAGGGGAAAAAGATGACAGTGAGAATGCTTGTGTAGAGCCCAGTGTGGAGATCCCCATTAAAATGGGTTCAAATCCGCCGGTTTCTGCAGCCATTCCAGAAACTGTGACAAATGACACGACAGAAAAAAGCCCATGTGTGAAAGAAAGAGCCAATGCATATGAAATTATGTTGAAGAATCGATCAAGTCAAAGCCCAGTCAAGCCTCCTCGAACTCACACTCCAAGCAGTGCTGGAAAGTTCACGCCAAAGCTCACTGAGTCTATGCAGAAGTCTAAGGAAAAGGTGCAAACCAAGGAGGTCAGAGTATCAGCGTCAAGGAAGTCGTTGCGTCACTCTCTTCACAGAAGATCCAGCCAACGCAAGGCATCAGGAAGAATGTCGGGTCAAAAGAAGGTATGTGCTTTGATAACTAGTAATTATTCTGTCCTCAGCCTTGCATGTCATAAACTCTTGCCATTGATGCCATATAGACTTCAATTTATGTCTAACTAAAGATAGCTTTGATTCAAGTAGTAAAAGTGTACATCAAATGAAAACGCACTGATAATGTACCAAAGCATTTCAAATATTAAAATATAAGATCATAATCCAAATTTCCTAAACTTTTAAGGATAAATGAAATAAGCTTTTACGTTAAAGTGAATATAATCGTACTTCAAAATTATGCGTAAAATTAAACTGATTGTTATTTCACTTTTTTCTTAAATAACTCCAGCCCAAAGAAGTGAAACCTGTGAGAACTAGGTTGCGACTTAACAAACAGAAACAAGTAAGTCTGTGTGTGTGTGTGTGTCTTTCTCTTTCTGTTTCTCTGTCTCTCTCTATTTGCCCTATCTAGATCTATGTCTCTTTTCTTTCTATATGCCACTCAGATTTTGAATTACAAAATATTGACTGAAGCGCTCTAAGTTCTATTTCTTTAAACACAAACTTTCTGTTTAATTACAGACAATTGTGTATGTTCCTGCACACCTATGTTTATTGTTTTTCCTTTTTTTTTTCAATTATTCATTGTTCAGGGGTCATTAAACTTTACAATATTTATTATTTGTTTAATCCACGTTCAGTACCAAATACAGCTTTTGCTAATTTTTTTGCTTATATTCATTGTTGTTTTTCCTTTCTAGGCTAAAGTTCAGCAAAGCAGTGAAGAAGAAGAAGAAGACATGGAAACAACTTCTGGAAATCAATCCCCTGAAGTAAAAGCCACGGCAATTGTCTCAATTCCACAACAGGAACCACAGAAGTCTTTAGACAGGGAAGAACAAAGTATGGAGGGGGATAACACAGACGATATCAAAGAATGTCGAGAGTCAGTAGCCCGACCTGATCCACTTAACGAAACGGAAATTGTTGTGACAGAAGTTTACGAAATACATGGGGAGGATAAACCAGCAGTTCTCAAAGACTTTGAGAAGATTCAGACAAAGACAACTCCAATGCAGCAGGAGGGATCTGGACCAAGACAGTGCCTGTCGAGTGATCAGGGTTTTAATGATGGAGAGGAGGAAGAAGTCGAGATGAATTCAGATTCCTCTTTGGATCAAAACAAAGCAGTGAATAATACCTTCACTAAAGAGGAGGTCAAAGAATCTCAAGAAGTAATCACAGAAGGTCGCTCTACCCGTACACGCACCCGTGCTCTAATGAAAGCAAATGAAACATCAGCATCGAGCTCTGTGGTCACAGAAGTCAGCCTGTGTCCGGACGCCAAGTCAAACATGAATTCAACCTTCACGTGTGACAGTGCAGAGAGCAGGTCCCCTGAGCCACCCCAAAGATCAACACGAACACGGACCAGGGCTCAAAAGGAGGAAACCTCAGTTAAAGAATCAACACAGACGGTGCCGTCACAGCCTGACGCTGGAATGTCAACAAGGACTCGCCAGCGCAAAGCTGAGGCTGAAGCAGAGTAAGTTTTCCATCCATCATGTGTGTGATTCATATTTTTGTTATCCTCTCTTGTAGTAGGTGTGGTGTTCTAACGAGTGTTTAATAACAATAAAGTAAAGTGTTTTTCAAGTATCCTAGGGAGTTAGTAGTAAATTAACAACATAGATTAGGTTCTCAGTGCATGTGCATAGTCTAGCCACTTAAACTAATGGTTGCATATAAACTGTCAATGTCTAAGAATATCACTCCCATGTTTATCACATCCATGTTGGATGTTTATTTTCATAGATCGCAGTAGGAGTTTATTCAGTAGCAAGCCTTTTTTTTTAAATTTATATGCAATGCGTGACTAGAGCTTGTAGTAAGCGACTGTATGGAAATAGTATTTGAATTTTGCACTTTGTGCACAAAAATATTTAGTTACAGGCTATGACAAGAACCTTAAGTGGCTGTCGTGTAAATTGAACATTTATGGTACCTGTAATTGTTTTAAAGTTGTGTTTTCCAAAGTAACTTGTCTTTTTCCTGTCAGTAAACAATCATAATGGTTCTGGATCAACGTAACTCTTTAAAATTCGTAACAAAATTTATTGCAAGCAAAGATCCTTTTAAACTATTGTTATGTCATGAACACTTTCTCTTAAGGACATTTCAAAATGTTAAATTGGTAGTTTTAATAACATTGAAAGTGCACATTTTATTCTCAAAGTTGATAATTGATACTTCTGTAAGTAGAAATTAAAAACAAAAAAGATTTAAGTTGATTCATTATTTTTGTCCATTAGTATGGACATTTTAAAGACTATTGTTGTAATAAGTATGAAGTAGCCAATAGTTTTTTTGCTTTATGTTGTACAAGCTCTAACTTTTTCAATGGTGGCTATTACTAATGTCTTAATTTTACTTGCTTGCTAAAGATGTATTGTGAGGTATTTCATTGCACTTCGAGACCTTAATTTTTTTGGAATTTAAAATATATTGTTAAAATCAATTCTCTTGCTGAACGGGGGGGGGGGTCTGCACATTCAGTCAGTAATCTGAAAACATTTTTAAAGACAGTCTCTTTATGTTGAACAAGTGATTTTTCTGCTTTTTCTATTCATTAAGTTAATACATCCACTTAATGTGTTCACTTTGAAGAACATCATAATTAATTCAATCTCTCTTCTCCCTTTGCATTTGGCTGTGTGCTGACTGTCCTCTCATTTTATGAGGGAAGTGTATAGATCAAGATGTGAATTATTTATCATTGTATGAGGCTTTGCCAGAAGCTTGCATGCCAAACAGTTACACTTTTGTTGTCATAATTGACCGTTTGTCAAATAACTCAGGCTTGAAGAAGAATACTTTTATATTATGAAATGCTTAAAAATTCTTGCTAACAAGGTTAGATGCAATAGATTGATATGAACAATACAGCCATACATCTTTTGCAGGCTTAATAATTGAGTTTACAATGTCTCATACGTGACAAATTATATAGAGTGTTTGCATCATCAATAATTAGTCACAGTAATGTCGTGTTTTAAGATTTTTTGAACAGGTCTTTCAAGTTATAAATCATCATTATTGTATGTGTTTCAAATGCTGAAAAACTCGATGAATTATCACACTTGGAAGATTGTCGTTCATAACCTTGATGACAAACAAGGTTCTGGCACAGCCTCATATGCTCTTCCCGTTTGTTTGTTTTCTATTAATCCCATCATCATTTGAATCATCATTCTGCACCAAAATGTAGAGGCCAAATAATTGCTAACTTTTAGGTTCTAATAATACCGTTGATTTTAATGTCAACCAGGGTAAATTCAAAGGAAACTGATGTGGAGGATGCTCAATCTACTAGGAGGAAAGGGCCAAAAATCAATCCTCCACCTCGATTAAACTGTGGGAGTGATGATGAAGTTGTTAGTGGTTCTCCAGCAATTAACAATCCGAAACCTATTCGGTAAGAAGAGAGATTGGTTCAATTTTTCTTTTCCTTACTTTGTATTAATTTAATGTTTTGTTTGATTATTTTGTCTACATAGTGTCCTATCTTACCTATTTATTTTTCATGTTTTTATTGAAAATGCAGGCGCCAACAGGGAAAAAAGGTAAAATTGGAAAGATTAGGTAATGGAAGAAAATTTCATGTTATAAAATTTCTCATACATGTACATGTAAATAATAAATACACATTGTATTGGAAAACTCACTCGTTTAAAAAAATATTATGCTGAACTCAACTCAAACAATTTTTTTTATCCCCTAATTTTCAAATCAGAGGTGGTAAAAAACGACTTGTTGAAGAAAGGGGCCTGTCACCATATCCAAAAAGATCAAGATCATGCATTGGAAGTCCAGCTGCTGATGTGAGTATTATTGGTAGTTTTAATGAGTATTGGCAATACGTGTCATGCTGTGCTAATAGTAATGTTAAATAGTGTATGTATGTGTGTGTGTGGGGGGGGTTCTAAATATACAAATTATGTTTAGTTTCTTCTTGATGAAATTAAAAATGCTAAAAAATATTATTGATACAATCGTCTTTTTCTGTTTAACGTGTTTGGAAGCAACTAAATATTTTTCTCAGCTGATTCATCAGCACTGAAAGTTTGAACAAAGAGGGTTTCAAGACACCACAGAAGATATGAACATTGAAAAAAACACCAGCATTAACATCTCCCTAAATCAGTTAAGCAGAGATTAAGGTCAGACAAAATGCATTGAAAATATCACAGAGAATACACTGTGATCTGCAGTTTAAGGAAACCCAAAAGCAGTGATAACATTGTTTGGCATGGCTAATCAAGAAATTTCAGTGAAGGATGCAAAAGGAATTCCATCCCAGGATGAAAATCTCACATGCTATAAATAAATGGAAAATATTAACTTCTGCAACAGACAGCAGCTGGAAATTCCTCCTTAAGTCCTACCAGCTTGATTTGTGATGTTCCATGTCTCCAAAGTAGCTTTGTGAGCAGATCTGTCAGCAACTGCTGAAATGTGGAATGTTTTATATTGAGGACCCAAACAACAACTACAATAATCAAGGGATCAACTTCTTTTATTACAGGGAACGATTTTCAACATTGTTCTATTAGAAAGAAAAAAATCCATAGAGAGCTGAGATTCAAGAATTCAAGATATTATGCTCATGCATCAACAAAATTGCTGCCCTAAGAATCATATATAGAAGTCCCCCTTATTTGTCCAATTTATAGATTAGGAGGAGGCATTGGACATAAACTGGCACATAGCACCGATAAAGTCAAAGGAATATTTATAGAAGTATATTATCAAGTCTTCCCATCAAAGTAGCTTCCTGATCTAAAATGTCATTTGTTCTACTGGACCTGACTTGAAATAACTTTTTTTTGTCTTTGTACACTACTAAAAGTGTGTTTAATTTGTTTTTCTTTTTCTTCAACAGGAAAGCTATCTACCTTTGTCTACTTCTTCACCAATCAAAAAGGGTGGTAAGTTCATGGTATCAAT
Source organism: Bullina lineata (assembly GCA_039654405.1). Lineage (NCBI taxonomy): Eukaryota > Metazoa > Mollusca > Gastropoda > Bullinidae > Bullina > Bullina lineata. Next base: position 1,860 of record JBDFRD010186733.1, on the reverse strand, counting down.
AGCATTCCATTGTTGTGTTCTGTGGAGAAGATTTTGTAATTTGCAAAAATTATGCTACGCAATTAAATGTAAGAAATATTGGCTTTTTTTTTCACAAGCTAAAATAATTTTGTTTTGTTTTTCAGGAGAAGACAGTGATGAAATTTCAGATCTGCTTTCACCAAGACGAGTAAGTCGAGATTTCTTTTCATCGATCTCAGTATTTCCATCAGTTTGTTTCATGCCATTGTGAATGTAAAGATATGCACAAACTTTAAATTCAGGATTTTATGAAAGTGATGTAAGCTAACTTTTATTTCAGAGTATTGTGATCTCAACATGGATTTAAAAACAGATATTTAAATCAAGCTTCTTCGGTTTTAGGAGGTGTCAAGAAGAAAAAGAATAATATATATTACCCTTTATAAAAGTCAGCATATTTTGTATTTTAGCAATAATGTGAACTTGTGTTCGGTTGGTAATACATGTTGTTGAATTTCTATTTTATGACTGCTAGAACAGGATGGTGATACTGAACATGATATGGTTATATTGAAACATTATCGTGTCATGAGTCCTGCTTCTCTTTTTGTCTGTGCGTATTTCATTTTTCATTAATTTTATATTTCTGTTTGATATTCATAGAGTCCAAGGGCTTTCAGGTTTAACAGTGCTCAGAAAAAGACATCAGGATTCTTAAACCGTACTCCAGGCTTTGGGCAGAACACAAGCAAAGTTTACAGCTTCCTCAGCAACACTCCCAGTTATCGATCTGGTGGTGTACTCACTTCTTTCCTGAAAAGGAATACACCTCCTCCGAAACAGACAATACAGGTATGTGGTTTTTGTCTTTTCTTCGTTTTTTAAATTCTATCTTATCTATCCCATAGCCTTGTTGACTGTCCAGGATTTTCCTTCGCTCTTTGTGGTTCTCAGCTTTCCTCAGCAGGTTGTACCACTCGAGACCAGTCCACTCTTAGATGGTCTGTCCTTCATTTTTTCTGTCCGTTTTTTCATCTCCTTTTTCTGTTTTCTGTAGGACAGTCTTGCCCTGTCCAGATGTTCGTGTTTCATGCCTGCTGTACCATTTCATTTTGTGTTTTTATCACTGAAGTCTCAAGGTCTTCTTACAGCTTGTGTTTTAGGTTTTTATTGTCACTTCTTTTTTAGATTACACAGACACGAAATTAAAGAGAAGGTCTTACAGAATTTTGTTGTGATAAAAATTATAATTGTGTACAGCGAGGTACACAAATGGGAAGGTGTTGGCTACAACCACATCAGTTGCAGTCAAGCTTTATGGCCACTCAACATACAGACACTCATCTGTCATTGAAAAACTGGACTATCAGTCTGAGTGAACATGGAGAAGAAAATGATGATTTCAGTGTCCACCAGTTTTAATACTGATATGACATATTGAGGATAACCTTTACTATATTTTTAGCAATGTTGTTGCTCTTTCTTGCTTATTGTGCCTCTTGATATATTATAAAATACTGAGGATAAAAAAACTGAAAAAAAGTACAACTTTCTACAACTTGCACAATAACAACATTGATGTAGATAGATCTTTAACAAAAAGTTACCTTTTCTCTTTGTCCTAGGCAATCCAAGAACAAAAGAAGAAAAAGCTTCTTGAAAAGGAGGGTAGAGAAAGGGAGAGATTGAAGAAAGCAGCAGATTTGAGGAAACAGAAAATTGAACAACAAAGAAAGTAAGTTCCCTTCTGACTTTGTAAATTTGTTTCTGTTTGGTCTAGATTTCTTTTTATTTAGAATGATTTATGATTCTAATTTAAATGTATATCTATACTATATATATATTTGAGTAGGATTTAATCAATGTGGTCAGAGTAATCTCAGCAACAAAGGCAGATTG
>JBDFRD010186622.1:0-11913 GCA_039654405.1 Bullina lineata | reverse complement strand
AGACTCGTCACTTCTCCCGTGGTTGCTGCTACTGAACAGTACTATCTAGACTAGGTAAGCGCCTACACTTAAACACAGTGTTCCAGTGATTTGGTGTTGGCAGTTGTTGCCTTGAGTTCATACAATTTTTAATTTAATTTCTAAAAGTAGGCAGTCGGCACTTAAGTAGCATTTCACAAAATGACGGAAATAAATGGACCTGCTGCTGGCTCAAATCACTGTTTTTGGTTTCCCTTTAAAAATTGTAAATTTCTATGATAGTGTGCACACTGCATTACTTCTTTGACATTTTGAAAATATAAAGGAACTGGAGACTTCTATTAAGCTTGCTGTAGTTTGTAGAGGACTTGTAATTATTTTCCCAAACCTTGTCCTCTTAGAAGTGACTGATGTCCGAAGAATATTATTTTGTTATTGTCACAGCACCAACCCATCAAAGAAATCCCTGAAACTCAACCAAACAGCCTCAAGTTAGGTTACAACTATAGAATTGAATGTCATACACACCTAAAAATAAGTGTTTTCCCCCGATCCCCAAATATTGATTTTCACCTGCTGGTATTCTGCTACAGGACCAAGCCCGAGGCCTGCACCTGAGTTGATGAAGATATAAAATTTAAGCCAAAAAACAAATCTTAAATCAAGTACTTTAAAAAAGGAAAAGAGATACAATGACAAGGAGTCAGGGAGGGAAAAAATGGGTGTTCAATGATGTGAAAAGGCTGCATTAGCACAGTTTACACCAAAGACAGTTAGGTTACTTCTAAATTCTTGCTTGTCCTTTTGACGCAATATATTTTCACTTTGATTCATTTACTGAATTTATAAAAATCATAGTATTTTTTATTTTAAGAACTATTGCAAAATACATTTTTATGAGGCAATGTGCATGTGTGGAGAGAGAAGTCGGATTTGCATGACAGTGCATACACGGAAGCAGATAAAGAAACTCTCCCTCCTCACATGTTTTCCCCTTTACACACACACACACACTAACTTTTTATCACAGATTTATTGGCAAGCTTAAAAACACAAAGTCAGGGGCAAACAGAATGCTGCATTTTGTAGTAACTTAAAAGCACAAGTGTAAAAGTATTGTCGAGATAAGGAGTAGGTGGGGCTTGTTCACCACAGTAAGTATAGGGAGTTTACAGTAACATGGGTAGTGCCATCTGTTGCCAGCTGGCCATAACGAGTTCAGCGAATGCCTGAGGTATACTGTGTGTCTACTTGACAGGTGGTGGCATTATATGTGTGGATCTTACACTGCACTGTTGATCTTGGCTTAGATTGGGGGGGAGGGAGGGAGAGGCAAAAGGAGTGCTGCTGATGATCACTTGAAAACTGAACTTTTTTGAGTGACTAAATGTTACATAATTATACAGATTTTTTTGTTTTGAGCAGCAATTTTCAGAAAATGTAACATTTTTATTCTGAACTCAGTGGTTTTCAGAAAAAAAAAAGTAGGTCTAGCTTTTTTCTAGTAAATCTTTATGAAATACATGTACCAGTTATATGAGAAGTTGTTCTTTTCACTCCTCTCTCTGTTTTTAAGGACAGTATCAAATGTTCTTATCTTGTTTTTGTATGTGTGACATTTAAACTTTTCACTGTTTTCTGTTTCAGATGGGAGCCGTGGGAAAAAAATAACAGTGATTTAATCTCATAGCATGGAATCTACCTAGGATTGGAGAAGAGAGGCAGATTGAAACAAAATGCTTTGCAGCAAAAAGACAAAGGAAAGTGTAGTACCTCTTCCATGGACAAGGTATCATCAGTGAAGTCAGTTAGTTCAACAGATGAAAGATTATAGGAAAATAACTGATCCTGGATCTTAAGTACGGTAACAAAATGGAAACCATCAATATTTCGAAAGCTTCAACCCTTGCAAACCTTTTTTACCTCTTCTTCCATGGAGGCAAGGCTGCTATCATTCCCTTCCTTACACTCTTCTTCCGCCTGGTTGGCCTCAATGCCATCGAGGCAGGAGGCATCATTGCAGCCAAAACCATCACTGGTTTAGTCTGGGCACCTTTATGGGCACGTTGTGCCACTGTGTACAACCGGCAGCGTCTGGTGCTGATGTTTGCACTCTTCATGATGATTCTCACCTACCTCTCCTTCCCAGCTCTGTATACACAAGTGTCTCGTCCAGATCATTGCTGGCCTACAGAAGAGAGCACAAACACATCCTTGAGCCTTTCTCAAGGCACTGTTTCTCCTCCAACACCACAAGTCAACACTACCATTGCTCCTGTCAACAGCTACTCTACATCAAGTGAAAATACTGGAACCACTGAACAGGGAAAGAAAACCACAATCGCACCTGTGAACTCCCCACAATCATCTCAAAGTCATACAACACAGGGAGAAGAGACAACAAGAACGAGCAAACCAAAAAGTAATGAAGAGGAGGAAAAGACAACTCCTCCTTCAGAAGGAGTACCTAGTCATACATTACCGTCATCTGCAGTGGGTGCTGGTGAGAAAGAGACTGAGAAAAAGGATGTGTACGATCAGGCAGTGGATGTTCTGACAGCGTATGAGATCAAACCAGAGGACATTCAGGAGGGGCGGATTTCTGCTCATGATTTGCACACAAAGTTAAAAGCTAAAGGCTTAGAGTTGTCCGAAGAAGAGGCTGCTGAAATATTTGAGGTCATTGTTGGGGGGCCTGGCCAGAGAAAGTCGAGGGAGGTATGTATGTCATTCTAACATTCTTGAATTTTTGCATAAATTTCTCTTCTTAATTTAAGGTTGTGGTTTGTTGTTTTTTGGAAGTTTTTTTTTATTGTCCGTTGTGTTAATTGATTTCTATAGACAAATAGATTTTATCACATACTTTTTAGTATTTTTTAGCATACATTGACATTTTGTCAAATTTTGTATGAAGTCGCCAGATCTAATAGATGCTGTATTCATAATGGCATAATATTTAAGTGACATGGCTCGTATTAACATCTTTTAAAAATGTATGAGCTTTAAAAAAAAAGTGCATTTTGAGAGTTACTTTTCTACAGATCTCAACACGTTGGTTGATTCAATGGGTTTAAAAATTGTCATTTTTATGCAGAAATTCACAGTTGTGTGATAATATACCAATTATATGATAAATAATAGAAATTAATAGAAATTATAGCATAGAGAAGTCCTTTTTGTTGTTGAACCTGGTCGGCTACTTGGCTACTGTTGGTTTAAAAAATAAAAACCCACTGTATTTCTAGAGCACCTTTGATTTTGCTTTTCAGTCAGCATGGGAGTCAACCGAGTTTGCTACTTGTTCATTATTTTTCATACATTAACTCCCTTGCCCTATAAATAATGTCTTGTACAAGTACTCTTCTACCATTCGGTATAGCATTATAAAGCCGATAAACTTATAAGAAGTTCATTTTATTCCTTTCCTGCAAATTTTCTTTTTCTATTTATTTCTCTGTTAAAACATCATTTGGAGCATTCCTTTATTGTTTGTATTATAACAGGAAATAGAGGAAAGATTAAATGGGGCAAGAATATCCAACATGTGTGTTGGAAAATAGATGCGTAATATGTTTATTTTGTTGTTAAAAGCATTTGATTCATTCTTATAAATGACAAGGGTGAATATCCCATGTATGATGTGTGGCTTGTAAAGAGTCGTTGTCATGTGAATGACTTTTTTGCAGCAAATCAGGAGCTTTATAGTTTTTTCTGTTTTATAATTGATGAGCAGTTCAGTTTTTTAGTTTTTTGTTTTTTAAGTTTATTGAATTTCAAGTTGTGAGACGGTTTTCCATGTAAAGAATGTAAAATGTCATTTGAAAAAAACTCTAAAATTGACTATGGTGCCAATGTGAACAAAAATATTTTAAAGTTTTATCTCCTGTGAATTATCTTGTGTTGATACTTTTGGGATTACACCGCGTCAGACTGTTTTATGGCTTAGAATGAAAAGATGTTTGAGAAAGCAGAAAACGGCTGTTCATGTTTAAACACTGAAAAGACAGTAAGTCAAAGTTGTAAATGTCAGATGACTTAGGACTGAATACATGGCAGAAATATTAGTTGAGCATCATATACGATCAATCATCTTTTGAAACAATGATGATGAAAGTAGATTTGTAATTAACACCAATGTGAAACAGCTTATCAAGTTTATATTTATATATTTCCAAAATAGTATGTTTTCATTTTCATACATTCCAATATTGGTTTTTTGATGCATTGGTGTACTGAGTAAAGCGTGTAATGAAATACAAAGGTTATAGTCATATTAAACGAGACGGCAAATATCATTTGTAATTTATATATATATAAATAAATATTTATATATACTAAATTATAAAAAAAAATGTCCTCTCTCTCTCCACAGCTACATAAGAGGTCACCCTTTTCACTTCACGAGTTGCTCCACCGTGAAACCAGAACGAAGCTGTCAGACTTGGGTGACTTTGGGAAAAAGCTGCAAAGCATTCGGACCACCCTTCAGAGTGACCACACGCTCCTTAGTTTGGTCATCCTGGCCATTGTAGTGGCTGGGGAAATTTTCGCTTCTCCCGTGGAAAAAATTGCAGATGATGCGTGGTTTGATTTTCTCAACAGGATCGATGACCTTGAGCGTTACGGCCAGCAGCGATTCTGGGGCTCCATTGCTTTCGTGTTGATTCCAGTCTTTGTGACAGTGACTGTTGATAACACTCCATGCTTTCTGCCATTTAATATCCATCACTACCTCCTGCATTTCTACATCTTTGCTATCTTGATGGGAGCAGCAATGGTAGTGTCCTGCTGCTACCCTGTACCGCCACCAGCCAACAGCAAGTATGTCTCCAAAATATGTAAAGGCTTACAGGCTGTGTGCTGTGATTTTCGCGGATTTCTCTTTTCCATCACTCTTTTGCTATCAGGGGCTGCCTATGCATCTTTTCATAATTTTCTTTTCTGGAGAATTCAAGACCTGGGAGGATCTGAATTTGTCATGGGGTTATGTGTATCCATCGGCGCTTTTGCGGAGATCCCGATGTTGATCTTGAGTGGTCGCCTGGTCAAACGACTCGGCAACTCATGGGTTGTATCTGTTGCCTTGCTCACACTCAGCCTGCGGGTGTTGTATTATTCCTTCATCCAGCTGCCATGGGCAATTCTTCCCTTAGAGATCACACATGGTGTGACCCACACAACTCTATGGTTTGCCATTCTCAGCTACGACGATTTTAATATCGGTGCAGCTGTGGATCGCAGCATCCGCTCCATTTTATCCTCCTTTTACTTTGGTTTTGGCTTCTCCTTAGGAAGCGTGGTGTCAGGATTCTTGTTCCACACGTACGGATCTTCCGTGCTGTTTTGGGGGGTTAGTGCAGTCACTGGTGGGTGGTGCCTCATTTTTTCTGTGGCACAGAAGTGTATACCAAAGAAAGAGAAAGTTAGGTATATCAAGCTTCTTCGAACTGAATCGGACGATTCAGATGATGAAGAGGATGATTGGTTGGAGATGGCACTGAAGGAGAGTTAGTTCCTTGTTTGTGCCTTTAGTTCTATGGGGACTGAGTAGGTTTTTTTTAGAACTTAACACTTGCAAGGAGAGTAATTAGTTGGAAGAAAATTCATCATTTTCTACCTTTTTTTCCCCCTTTTCTATAATGTCATTTTTGTATTATTACCATAGGATGTATGGTCACATTTTTGTTTGAGTGATGAAATTCAGGTTGATTGTTGATGTGAACAAAATTGTGATTGAAAGTCACATTGATGAGAAGGTCAAAAGAAGAATGTTCATTATCGTTCGCAAGATAAGGATGGAAAAAAAAAATCCAAATGCTTTAAAACAAAATTTTATCATACATAATTTCAGAAACCAAATATCCCATCAATTTTTTTTTTCACTTGAGTTCATTTTCCCAGTATATTAATTCTCATCAACTCAGGCTCTAAGTTGAAAGACCAAATTCATGAGAAATAACTTCTCTTTTATAACGGAATTAAAAGCATTTAGTAAAAGTGAAGTTGTTTACTTCGCCTCTGTTTTCTTTGTATATTTCTGAACACATACATTTGTTCTGGAAGAGGTATGAAAACCATGGCCTGTACATTTTTTTTTCTTTTTTTCTTGTTAATCTTTTTTTTTTTTTTTTTTGTAATTACAGAAAGGATTTTATTGAGAAACTTTCCCTTGAATATATTGCTTCTGCTCAATTTGCACTATTTTTGTGGAATGGAAGGTCTGAATTCCCAGTAAGAGGTCTTCTGTTGAGTTTTATCTTGTTCTCTCCCTTTACAGCAATTCTAATCTAGACTAAATGTTCTGAACACCTTCATACTACTTGTAAACTTTTGTTAGTTCATAAAACAAAATACCCATTTATTTTTAATGTGCTTTAAACGTTGTTTTTAATTTATTTTCTTTTTTTTTTGCTGAGGCAAATGGTGTAATGTAAAATTAATTATAAAATCAATTTTGCCATCATGCGAATTTTAAGAAATTTGATTTTATTCATTCACTTTCATTTGGTAATGTTCACTATATGACATGTTTTCGTGAATGTATCATGAAAAATGTTCAATATAAATGCCTTATAACTCCAGTGTGCAGTTCATGCTTTATTAATGTAGAAGCTAAATCTAAAGCTCCAGCGCAATGTTACGAACTGCCTCATAAAATTTTGAATCTATGCATAATGATTGTTTTCCCTTTATATAAGAGAAAGACGCATACAATTTTTTCAGTGCCTTCACCAAGTAATCCTTACAACATTTACAAATTTTCTCTGTCACTCCGATGTTTTTTTTCCCCAAAGTGCAATTATTTTAACTTCTATTTCCGCCGTGCCAGACTTTGTCTTCTGTGATTGATTTAAAGGAAAATGCAGAAGAGGCAACTCATTTCTTTTGTATGTTGTTTATCAAATGGAAGAGAGCTTGGGCAATTCATTCATTATTGATGACATTTTATTTTAATGAGACATCGCACAGCATGTTCACCATGACACAGCCCGAACTTTAAGAAAATTTTTTTTAATGGTACAAAAAACTATTATGAAGTGAAGTTATAATGTTTTCACATATATGTTATATATAAATTATATGGTCTATGGTCTCCCTCAGTCATATGGAACGGAAATTTGTTTGTAATAAGAGATGGTATTATGTACATGACAGTAATTAGTTTTGTGTTCACTATGTAGCAATTTTAGCTTTACTGTTCAAAAAATGTTTGTGTTAATAATGTCTTTTATTACTCTAAAGCAAATCAAGAAGAGCTACTTTCTCAAAGAGAAATCATTGATGCTTGAAGTGAGTGAGTCTGTGTGTGTTTGTACATTTATACATTTATGCATGGCATAACAATAGGTGTTGGTACTCTGCCGCTTATTCCTTGTCGCATCAGGTGTTGAAGAAGGCTACGCAGTCAAATAAAGAAAAACAATATTTTATGGTCATCTTGGTGGAATGTGAAAGAAAACAGTATACAATTTTATTTAGTTTTTTGTTTTGTTTTTACATTTCATTTTAATTTTGTTTTATGTCCATTGTTTTAATTATTTTGCTTTACAAAATTCCAATTCTTTTGTTTTGTTGTTATTTTTCTTTTCTTTTTTCTGTTTTGTTTTGCTCAAGTTGCCTTGTTCCCAACTGAAATTCAGCAGTGATTCTTCTTCCCTTATTTATGGTGTTGAATCTTGTGCGTAGTTCCATCCATTTAGTGCAATCAAAGTTGTGTGATACCATGGTGAATGGCCTTCGCTGTTGTGTATTTTTTTTTATAAAGAGTGTTTTGTATTTCTGGTTAATACTAATGGAAAACAGAAAATGAAGTATTTGTTTTGGACTCATACATGTACCGGTACAAGAAATATAAAATATTGTCTTTGGAGGTTGATCATCTTCTTCTTCTTTGATCTTTCAGATTGCCAGTCCGGTTTTCTCAATGAAAGATGTTGTCAGTACTTGAGATATGAGCACATTTTCTTTCCTAACTTTTATGTACACAGTTACCAATCTTCCAATACATTCTCTGTGGTCCCTTCATGGTGACAGCCTCAGTCTCCTAAGCATAGATGTGTTTTAAACTACCGTATCCTGTTCTAGAGCACAAGGTTGTGATGAATGAAAGTATATTTTTTTTTCACATGATGTCTAAATGTTCTTCAGGTAAAGCCTTTATTTAAAGCTTTAAAATAAAAATGGTTTTATGTATGCCTTTTTTTTTTTTTTTTTGGTTATGTAGATTCATTGAAGTAGTGCAATAGTTTTCTTCACGATCATCTCATTTATTTTTACTTAATAAGAAAAGTCCCAATTTTGTGATTTGAGTAGATCTATTCCATATGCAATTTTTGCCTTTCTCTTGTTATTATTCCTACTGCTCAAGACATTCATTCTAGTTTGCTATGACTGGCCCTTTTCTCATGCACCAGATTTTGATTTTGTTCTTACTTTTTTATCATTGATTGAATAATTATCTGTACATCCTTTAACATTTCATCTATCCACCAATGTGAGTGATCTCTACTTGTACAATGCTAGAATTATGTTATTCTTAGACTCTTGAAGTACCATAGAATATTCATAAGGATTCAAAGATGAGTCATCTTAAGACAAAGGTTTGAGCAACTCCATGGTTTGTAGTGGCTGTCTTTGTGCATTTTTATGATCCTTCAACTTTACATTTTGTTAATTTTCTGTTGTTGTTGTTGTTTTTTTTTTGTTTTTTTTCTCCATAAAAACGATAAATGCACAATAGTATCATACCCAGACGTGGTGAGACTGAAATGATATAATCTAGTAATATAGAGTCAATGTCAATGCTTTAATTTATTTGTGTAAAAATTGAATATACATAAAATCATTTTTTTGTGATATTACATTCCTGCTGATTGATTTTATTTTGTTTGGTCCTTCGGTACAAGTTGAGTCAAAGGTTTTTTTAACTTGATATTTCCAATTTGTTGCAACAGGTTTTTTACACCAAGTATAACTTATAAATGTAGTATTATGAAGCATTCCATCTTGGCTTTTTAAAAAATCAACCTGAAGATGAGACGCTAGCGATGAAACTCATATTATACAAAAGTTTCCATGATTCATGAAGTAAATACGCACTTCCAAAACATTGTGCCTTACACTATTTTTTTCACCTGTTTGCCTTTTTACACTTATGAATTTATAAAATTCCAAATGTAATGTGAACAGTGTATTGCATTTTCATATATTGTTGTATTATATTTCTGTATTTGAAGTGTGGCTCGGGAGGTTTTACAAGGAGCTCTTAGGAATTAACTCCATTCTTGCAATTTCTGTTGTAAAATATACATTCCGATGTTTCATCTCTTATTCTCAATGTACGATACTTGCCTTCAAATGCCATTGTTACTTTTATCATACTTGTAGAATTAACATTGAAGTGATGGATATGCATGATTTTTTTAGTCTTGCGGTGTATGGGCATGTTATGCAGATTGTCGCTTTAGATGTTTAGTTCCCAAAGCTGTGTCTTCCCTGATGGTTGCTGAATTGTTGGGAACTTGTGGATAGTGGTTTTATGAGGGTAGCCAGTAGGCTACACATAGTGTTGGTTGGCGTCAACGTGGGTCTTTTGCGATAATGTTAATGTCGATTGTTAGTAATGGAAGATTGAATCAGGACGGGATTCGTGATTCGTAGAAATATTCTCCTTGAATTCTGATACGTTCTCTATCTAATTATAAGTGAGTACAAACGCCCACGATATCGAATGTAACTACTGAAAGGTTCGGGATGTCATGAACATTGTAGAAACAGCTACATACAAAACAAATAGAGTGGGTATTGTATGATGAACATCGCTGGCAATCAGGATTCCCTCTGAGTTAGTAGTGAAGGAATGGATGGTGGTAGGTAGGTTATTTAACGTCGGTTTTCCAGTTCTGGAAGGTAGCAGGTCTGATATCGCCGACGTGAAGGAATGAAGAAAAGGAAGAAGTATAGATGTAACTAATAATCTGATTGCTCAAACAAATTATGGACGTACGCATGAAAGAGTCCCCACATAACGTAAACGTGGAGTTATAATTACTTTTATGACCATTATTTTAATTACGTCATTATTTTATTAGATTGTAATTGTAAGCCATCCAGGGAAAACGAATTAAAGCAGTTTAGAACCCGTGGCAGCTTGAAATGAAAGCTTGTTGAATAGAAACGTGGAAGAGTGGAGTTCACTGGCTAGAGAGATCATCCAATACTCGTAGTAGAAGAAGAAAATACACGATTTTTAAATTTGAACTAAGAACAGGAGAGGACAGGAGAAAATTGGAAGGGAAGTTGAAGTAGGCCAAAACAACGTATTCATCGAAGTGTAATGATTTTATGAGTTGATAGATCTTTATAGATCTCGGTAGACGAAGAGAAAGAGAGGGAGAGATTCTATTATATCCATGTTTGGTTTGTGGAAAAGTGCAATGAAAGAATGGCGATGGAAAAAAGGAACGACAATGAGTTCAATGAGTGAACTCGGGAACTACATGAATCCCCCGTCCCGCGGGGCTAACTCAAAGTGGACGAAGCGTGCTGTCTGTCTGTTTAGATGAATAATCACCTACCTCCCACTCATGGCTCTGGACAAATAGACGTGAAATCCAACTTTTTTTGGGCTATATCGATGTTATTATAGGCGTGTCAACAATGTTTTTGCTTTTGTAATTTGTAGTAGTGTCCCCGGGAAGTAGAACTCTTCAATACAAAGAACACGTCATAATTCTCGCTAGTTGATCGTGTATTATCTGAAATGTTTGCGAATGTTGGGGCTGTCTTAGAAGGAGGACAGGGCTTGTGTCAATGGACTGTGATGAATCACTTGTACTTTTGGGAAACGGCGAAAGAGTCCCAGTTCCATGGGCCCCATCCCTGGAAATGACTAGGTTTTTTCTTTCTCTACTTCTATCTCTCTCGAACTTTTTTTCCTTCTAGATTTTAGAGTAACTTTCTCATTCTGTTACTAGCCTCAGGCTTCAACTGGATAACGCGAAGTGTGTGCTGGAATTTCCAGTGAGGTCAGTGCGTTTTTTTCTATCCTTTTTAAAAATATTTTTTAAATTATTTTTTCTAAGACGTTAGCCAAACCCGAGCAGAAAACAAAACCGCTTTCCTCTTGATCCCCGGGGTCAAAGGGTCGAATGGGTGCCCCGCCTACTGCTGCTGCAACGGTCTGGCCGCTGCGTGAGGAGGCGATCGGGGGGGCGTCTGGGGTTAACGCTCCAGGGAGCGACTCCGGCGCCTTCGTTATCTGATCCTTGTTCGGGCGCCCACGCAGCTTCCGTCACTCTGCTCAACGCGACGCCGCCGTCATGAATAGACTCCTGATATGGGATTGAACAGGAGGAAAACGAGCCGAGGGATTAATGACTCGGGACGAAACTGCCTCTCCCCAATTTTGGATTTTTTTTCTTTTCCACCATCATCCCCCACTACGCACACACACAGGCACACACACGAACACCGGCAAAGATCAGGAATTCACAGCATTATTTGCAAGACCGCACTGATCAATGAATACTTCTCAAGCAGAAGTAATAGATTCTACCTCTAAGTTAAAATGTCGATTCATGTGGCGGCTAGATGAGAGATGAGTCAAGGAGGACCAACAGGTACATACGCCCTGCACTTGCAGTGGTGTCAGTCGGTGTAGACTGGTGGAGCAGTGGGCAAAAGCATCCGCCGCTCAGGATGAAGAACTTTATTTAATTATGAAGGCATTGTCTGTCAGAAATGTCGAGCGTCGGGTTGTTTTTGTATTATTTGCGATGGCTTCTTTTGTTTGTATTGGCTACTTTGCATTTTCTGTCAGCTTCCGTGCAGCATTCATCCACTTTTTTGCATCCATTGTCTATCTATCTATCTATCTATCTATCTATCTGTCTGTCTGTCTGTCTGTCTGTCTGTCTGTCTGTCTGTCTGTCT
>JBDFRD010186512.1:0-11913 GCA_039654405.1 Bullina lineata | reverse complement strand
TTTACTATTTGAGAGTGAGGGAGGGGGAGGGAGAGAAAGAGAGAGAGAGAGTGAGGGAGGGGGAGGGAGAGAAAGAGAGAGGGAAAGTGAGGGAGGGTGAGGGAGAGAAAGAGAGAGAGAGTGAGGGAGGGGGAGGGAGAGAAAGAGAGAGATAGACACACACACACACACACTTGTGTCTCTAATTGCTAGTGGCCGGCCGACCCACCCAAGTCTCACCTTATGTGGCTGTGTGAGTTCATCTGTGGGTTTTGGTAAGGTGTGAATGAAAGAGAAGAGGGAGAGAGAGGAGTGAGTGTCCAAGAGATAATTAATATTTATCATAACACTAGAGCCCAAACATAATAAGGGAAAGGGGAAGCTCTGAACAGGAACCAAATGGGGGGCTGAAAAGCTGGTGACTTGTTTTCCCATCCCTGGATACAAGCAAGAAGTCATCGCAGACATGTCGACTTTACGGTTTACGAGCAATTACGGCCAAATTGCAGCAAGGAAGCAATGAATATAATGCTTTTAAATTTCATTGCCATTGTGTTCTTCGTCCTCTGGTGTCATCCTTGTATGCAGTCAAATTACTCTTTTGGGTCCTCATTTTACTACGAGTTCAGCTCGTGATTACTCCAAGCCTCAAATAGGGTTGGCACATCTGGTGATAGCTGCTTTGTTGCCGTAGTCTTAAAGAAAAACAACAACATAAAGTACTATAGAAGTAGTGCTGGTACTGTCATGGCTGCATTGATTATTTATGAATGCTTGGTTTGTTTGTTTGTTTTTTTTAGGTGAAGAAGTCATGACCATTGATTCCTGCCTTACCCCTCTCCCTAATGTATTTCACTTTTTTTTTTTTAAGTGGCTGGGATGAGGTTCCACCCCAGCAGCGTATGCGACCTGAAGGGGAGGGCATTGCAGTGAAGAACAGTGCAGACTCTATCAATGAGATCATCCTGCAGAACAACGTGGACGTCCCACAGAGGAAGGAGGCGAAGGTTCTGCGCCACATGGCCGAGTCTGAGAGCCCGTAAGTTTATGCTCCTTTATATATAAGACTTAACTTGATGCAAAATTGAAGGTAGCGGTTTTGAAAAGAAGCGGTTGTCAATTTTCACTTTTTATTTTCCTTTAGCTCCAGCAAAAACATGTATCCATATTTCCTCCTCCTTTTTTTTTAATCATAGTCTTTCTTTTTTAAATTATAGTTGTTCTGTTGAGCAAGAAAAAAAAGTCAGTGACAAAGGCATAAAATAAGGACATTTCTGTCATAAAAAAAGTCAACTGAACTAATGGGCATTACTTCACGCAAAGGGAAAAACTGATCCTTATTTGCTTTATTTTTTACACATGCCTGGAAATGTAGGAAGTAACGGCTGTATAGAGGGTATTGTCAACTCCATGTTTTTATCAGTCTTATAGTGAAGGACATTCAGCCAAGCCATAGCTGTAGTTTTTAACCTCTTCACTGCCAAGGGACATTATCCCTATACTGCCAGGAGCAAATTTCCTCTACCATGCCCCCCTCATCTAGATCTACCTCAGCCTCTTCTTCTTGCTCTTCCTCTGCTCCCTTCAATGAATCTCTCACTAGATACTGATCTAGATCTCTGCCTGTTTCCAGTTTCCACATCAGTAGGCCTATCACTTTCTTTTGATCTAGATCTAGACCTTCGGCTTCATTAAGTTGTTCTTGCTCAAATGCTTCTCTCTGACGTTCAAACACATTGCCATCACATTCATTGTCCTCGTCACTAAAAGTATCCGCATCAGAACCATCAAAATCATTGTCATCACGCAAGAACTTCAACAGCTGTAAAACATGGTCGGTATCGATTGCATTCAGATGCCATGGCTGAAAAACAAACGCTGTCTAGATCTATGCAACGAACAAAAACAAACATTGTATGCGTCAAATAAAGACTTCCATCACAAAGAGATAATGCATAGAGAATAAAGGGGGAGCATTCCAGAATTAACTGGCATACATTTTCTTTTATTATTCCCCTTTTTAATATAAATAAAATGTATTCGTTATTGGCCTGAATCAGTTCCAGGCAAGGCAGTGAAGAGGTTAACAGTAACTTTCAACAATAAAAATTGAAAGTTAATGGTCAAAATGTGTCCAAAGCCATTAACCCTAATAATGTAACACTTACACCATCACCACTATCTCAGAACCACTGCTGAGAGTAGACAGCGAGGATATACATATTATATGTATATTTTACTTTGCTTCACATATTCAAGGAGCTTTAGTCTTCAGTTTCAGTCTTTTTTACCTTTTACATGGTCCGGACAAAAAGATAACGACTTTGTGTATAATCCTCAGGCGCAATGCACCTCAGCAGCGTGTACGATTGGACGGCATCCGTAACTTGGAGCGCGCCAACAATCGTGAAGAAATGTCAGCCATCATGCATGGGAGTCCTTCAGTGCCGGCTCAACGTCCGGCCTCAGGCAAGAAAGTCCTGGCACACCTTCAGCGCTCTGAACTTTGGTAGGAATGAGACAACAATGTAGAAACAGCACAGCAAATTGTAGTCGTTCATACAAAGATCGTGGTGTGATTGGTGATTTTATGGCTTGTGGGAGATCAGGTCTTTGTATTTGACACTTATTTGAAGTTTTGACATATTGGGGCTGGTGGTGCACAGAACTGGACAAAATATGCTGACCCCGTGCAACAGATATTGTTTAAAAATTAAATAACTTTGATTCAAGCTCAGTGGTCCACAGAAAGCTCCATTGACATTTATTGTGAATAGAAATAAGAGTATTTTGAATTCTAATCATTTTCATGGTTAAAAAAAAAAAAAAAATTGAGAAATCATTGCTCTGGTGATTGTGTGTCACATAGCAGTAGTTTTCAAAGCTGTTTTTAGGTAACTGGAATCCCCATCTCTTTTGTTTTAAGAAGCAGTTTTGTCTAGGATAATATATCAAGCTCTGTGTTCCACTAGCCTTCAGTGTTAAGGAACTGGACTATACACAAAGGTGACTGAAGATTTGTATCAATGAAGGACTCATTGAGCAACAGACCATTGATACAGGAGGCTCATGTAAAGGGTTGTGTGGGTCTTCAGATGATTGGAAATGTCTCAAGGCAATATTCTTCTTCGGCAGCACAAACATTTTTTTTTTTTTGGAACAGGAGGGTATGATTTTAAACATAAATAATTTTATTTGAAGAATGACTGTGAGTGAAGGCACAGACTATCAGGTTGTGATTGCCACTCTATAACACTTTTGATTTGATTTTCTGTTTTAGTTTTACATTTGTGTAGCTTTTTACTAGCATACACAATTTTGCAGTGCCCAGTTTTTTCTTGTTGAACAAGTATGACAAGTGTTTCAACAAATTTATTATAAAATCTAACAAGAGCTTGCATCAATTTCCTTCAGCAAATATTTACAGCAGTCATCTGTTGCCACCGATTAAATGCAGTTTGACAAAAGATATAATAATTTTTTTCTTTTTTTTTAAAATAATGTTTTGTATTTTAATCTTACTATGTAAAACGTCACCAAGTTGTGAATATTACGGTGTTTAAATCAGTGTGATTTGCTTGTGATTTTATTAAACTTGTAAATAACAGTCTAATTCAAGTCTGACCATCATAAAGGAAAACGGTGGGCTTGCATCCACAAGAAGTTAATTGTTGAACAGTGCCTTTTTTTTTAAGCAAAGTAGCAAACAGTGTTTAGTGTCGTGCATATCTCAGTCCTAATCTACTGTGCTTGGTGCAGTCTAGTCAGAGTGATCCTTCTTTCTCTTCTGTTCTCCCAGGGAGAGGCTCTCCATTTCTAAAGTCTTTAACTTGGAAAGTTGACATTTCTATAATCATTCCATGTTAAGGCTTGCGCTGGTTGTCTATGAGCTTGTCCTGAAGCTATTCTTATATAAAATGGTCCTACAGTTAATGATCAAAACGTTAAAAAAAATGTATTTTTTTTAAAGTGAGAAAAATCAAGCCTTGAGTTTCATTGCCTTTTTGTTGCAGTACCTAGTACACTTAAAATATTCTTACTGATTTCTAATTAAGTGAAAAATGTCTATGTTTTCATGATGTGTTGTTACACAAGCTCAAACTTCCAGTCTTATGACTTTTTTATTACTGATTTTTTACACAAAAAGGTTCCTTTTTTACAGAATATTCCATATTTTTTTATTATTTCATGTTGGCAGGTTTGCAAAATCAGTGGAATTTATTAAAAACAAAACATGACACATGTCTCTTGGATACTGGTTATTTTGGTTTATATTGTTGCAAATACTTCAAGGAAATCTTCCTGTCCTATTGAATTCTTCAACATTTTCACACCTGACATGTGTGATCAGAGTGGGACAGGAAAGAGACTGATATTTTTCTTTGTGCTTTGCACATTGTCCTCCTTTGTTTTTGTTAATGGTGAAAGTAATCAAGTCAGTGTCAGATGATCAACTTTGTTACTACTGTATGAAATAAGCACTGGCATAACAGTGTGAATGTGAAGTGGAAAGAAAAAGACATGTAGCTGGGTTGTGTTGGGCTTAGTAACTTGGGGGCTAAGCCTTAATTATATTGCACAGAGTTCAAGGATGCTCTCACATTCTTTTACAATGCCTGTTCTGAGAGGCTCTCTGTAAATTCAATAAATAGGTTCATCTTACTGAAAGCAAAATTCATCCTTATTCTCTTTGAGATTTAAAAATGAAAGAAGGATGATCTGAAGAAATGGGAGCAATAATACAGCAAAGCAAAAATCAGGGAAAATTATAAAGTCTGCCCTTCTTTTTGATGGGTTAACATTCAAACTCAGGCACTGGGTGAAAGAAGGGTTTAGATAGATATGCATAACAGATGAATGTGACATTGCAATAATCTGTCTCCACAGTAAGAACAGTTAAGACATTTTGCATTTACTTCCGGTCTCTCCTGATGCCCTAAGAACAAATGCTTTTTTGCCAGTTGTGTGGCGACACAAGGATTCAGATAATGAATCACTGCTGACGTAGTTGCTAAATGATTTACAGACAAGAGTTCAAGAGAGTGCAAGGTAGCATCAGGAGAAAATAACATTGTGGTGAGATTTTCCCGGTTGTGACTCGGATTGTATTAAATATGTATCCTGGGTGAAGGGTGTATATTTTTTACCTTTAAGTTTTGTTTTTGGCGTTTCATCCCTGTGCAGAATTTTTCTATGCATTTACTTTTTCACACGGGTGAAGCTTTGACTTTGAACATGGAAACATGTCATTTCACATATTTCAACATTTGACAAAGACGTTTTCTGGTTTTACTTTGATGTAATGGCACCTCATTGGATGATAGGAGTGGGTGGCCATTGTGTCTTTCTCTCTTGGACTGTTGTGATTACTTTTTCCACAATCTATCAGCACCACAATGAATGTTTTCTTGTTAACAGTGTCTTGTTTAATCTCCTACTTGAACCTACTCTTGTGTTCACAAAAACTGTTTTCTTTTTCTTTAATTTTGATTCGATTCCCAAATGTCTGAAGTAAATAAGCTATGGTTTTGTTGAAATCTTCTGGTGCTAAAATTGTTTGAATTGAAATGGAATTTTCCTATGACAAGATTAGATCTGAACTTTTATTATGCTTTTCTGAAAGCATTCATTGTTGAAACCCCGAAGATTGTGACCAACGAAAATTTGGACGGAAATGTTCTAATCTACTGACAGCTTTCAGCAAGTGCTTAAATATGTTTTTATCCATGCTGTAAACATGAGGCAAAATGCATTGATTATCTGACATATCTGCGCTTTTAGCTTCCAGTGTTTTCCAAAGAATTGTAAAAAGATTGTTGGAATCTGTGTGATTCTTTGTTAAAGGAAAGTGCCTCCTTATACAATGTACACAAGCCTGGTTACAGTTAGTCTGCATGTTATGACCATGGAAATGGATTAGGAACTGTGTTTTAACAGTCCTCTGGGGAATGGGATTTTACGTGTATATTTTCATTTCTATTTTGAGAGCTTTGAGTCTTGTAGTTTTAGAAGTAGCTTGGCTTTCTTATTTGGTTGTGCATTTCTTTTCTAGCTTCTACTTACTGTTAAGTAAAATTCAAAGATTGTTTTCTATGAAGAAACTGTGTCACATGATGACCATTGGCAATGTTTTCTGTGTTCTGTGAAGCACAAAGTCTGGATTCCCTGTTGCTATTAGATGATGTACATGTCTTTGTATCCACTAAAAAGGTTTCCATTCCTGCTTGTATGATTGCCTTTTTTTGCACAGAAGGATTTGCATTGCATTACATTTTTCATGAAATATTGTCAATTTCACACAAAATACATCCTGTTTGTACAGTGTTTTCGAGAAAAAAAAATAGGTTTTTACTTGTACATAAGAAGCATATTTCCTTATATTTGTCAGATCTCCTAGAAGTGTAAGTGAACATGAGTTGTCTCCCATGAATTAAATGTTCTTTCTTGGGTTTCAAGGTTGTTTGAAGCTGGCTTGGACTAGCATTTTCCTGATGTCAGCTGTTGAGAATGAGTGTTCTTTTACCTCTCTTCATTCATTTACTGGAAAGGGTTTTAAAATTCCATCTTGCTTGTTCCTTTAGCAATCTTTGTTTAGAGTTCAAAATTTGTGTTGTGACCCCATGCTCATCTATGGAGACAAACATTAACTCAGCTTCTAATCTTCTTTTTCAATTTTTTTTATTCTGAAAAAGAATTGTAATTTAGTTAATTTATGTTAATCAATTATTTAAACATCCATATATTATTTTTGAAGACAAAGTTTTAAACATCTGTCTGTTTTACAACTGTCACTTTTTATTCATACAATCATCATCATTGGAAACAATGTTATTAGCAAAGCATTGCATAACTGTTATACTTTGTGAGAGAGATGATATATATGTATTAGGTAAATATATTTTATATTCATTATGTTTTCAGTCATTGTACAGTTTTAAAACTCTCAAACTTACTCAGAACTCTATGATACATCGTAATTGTAAAAAGATCATATGTGCTCATGTTTTGGTATAGTAATAAGAAAGCCATATATTCTGTCTCATATAGCTCTTAGTTCATAAGTGACCACCATGCTTGCCGATTTGTTATACAAGTATTTTCTTAAATCAAATTTCCTAGCCTTCTCCAATTCCAATAATATCAAACGTTTTTTTACAGTTGCTGTTTTCTGTTAGGAAGAGTTCGTGTGTTGAAATCTTAATCAGTGGCAGCTTACGTGTTGACATTCTGATTTTCAATGTGGAAAGAGTGAATGCATCATTTATTGCAAATATTTCATTGCTTTTGTCGCATTGTGACGAATCTGCTTGGCTCACTGAAATCCCACTTTTGAGTTTGAGCTACTAAAAGTTTTTGTTTTTTTTTCAAACGGTTTTAACTTTGTCAATATAGATGTCTAAACGGAATCTTCCTCATTTTTGTATTGCAAATATTTGAAAATCCTTTTGACAGATTGTGTATATCAATACCATAAACACGAAGACACAAATTTTAGTTTTAGAAAATTTGCTAAATTTTGTCTATTTGTCACTATTGGATCACAGCCACGATTTTACGTATATTATTGATGAGCTTTCTTCCTGATGTTTGTGTTGCACACTTGATGTTAAGTAGAGTGGACTCTGTGTTATATTGTGTTTGAACTGAGACAGAGATGGAGATATTCATGGAACTGAAAAAAAACAAAAACAAATTGAGAACCAATGGCTCACAAGCACAAACATTTTTTTTGTGAATGATGATGAAAGGAAAGTGTAATAGAACAGTTTTTGTCTTCTTGTTTGGCTAATGCCGGAGGATGAGCATATTCTGAATGGATGAAGGAAATTTTAAACAAATGTTTTTACACGTACCAGTGTGTGATCATACAAATCGCATTTTCATTTCACATTATAGATACTTATTATATCAGAAGTGACAGGGGAAAGTCTTAAGTTAGATTTGAATAAACATAAATGGGACTGAAGAAAAAAGTGGATTGAACTGCACTGCCTTCAATAATGGATTTTTATTCAGCGGCACATTTTAATATATATATTTTTACTCTTTTTAGAAGTGGAATGTTATAGCTTTCAAGAAAATAAATGTTGATAAAATGCTTTGCACATGCACATTTGTAAGTGAAATGAATCACATTGTGCTACATGCTTTGATTAACATAATATCTTCATCTTGTTAGACACAAGACATGTTTTCTAAACTTGAAATGAACTGTGCCTTTCTAGACTGTTGTAAGCAGCGAGCTAGCTTTCTCTGGGTCTTCATTGTTCTGTTTTAATCCTTATTTAGCCTCTGATGATGATGTTGTGGTATTGGTATATCATTGACCCTCCAAGTGTTAGCAGTAGCTGGTGTGTGATGGGCCAACAATATTCATTGGAGTAGCATTGCTTACATGACTTCTCATCTTGGGAGGTTTCACATTCGGGCATTAGTAACACAGAACAGAGCATTTTTTTTACAGCTTTTATGCTTCTTTTTTTTTACTTCATTTGTGCTTTTCTGATCAGAGGGCATTATCTTGTAAGCAGAGAAAGCAATGATATACGAGAAACAACCTCAGACAAAATAATAGATGTAGAGCTTGGAACTCATTTCCTCCTCAGTAGGCTTGGAGCCTGCCCCACAAGGCACTAAGACTAAAACCTGTGACATTCCCAATCCAGTCCTTGCTTCAGTGCGCTCATAGTCTCACTGCGCCTGAGCGTCTGACCAATCATGTGACTTCAATGTACAGGGTTCTATTCTGTTTTCTGCCACCTTCTCTTGTGGCCTTCACAAATAAGGAAAAAGCTGAAGACCACGTAAAATACATGAAACACATGATGGGTCAGAACAGACTGAAGTAGTGTTTCTTTGTGGCTGCCCTCTGTGGCAGTAGGGGAGGGAATAAAGGGCAGTAAGTAAGTAAAGAAATGAGTCACGAGGGGACATAATTAATTTTCGTTGTATGGAGGTTGTGCCTTTATACTTTGATTGAAGGAAAATGAAAGCTTAAAATGATACACAAATATGAGGAGAATGAACTGGGAACAGAATTATATGCTAAAGGGTTAAAATACTCAGTGGGATGACCATGCTTGGACTTGGAGGGTTAATGTTGAAATTTTACATAGATTTTATTATATTATGCTATATATATATATATATATTTACAATGTATTTGAGTCTTTGGGACGGTTTTCATTGTCAATGCAGAGTTATGTACATTTCACTTTGCACATAGTTTTTTATTATTATTGTTATTATTATGTCATGTATTCTTTTTCTTCTTATTCTTCCCTTAATAATTATTGACAAAATGACAATGTATATCAGTGCTATTCCATTGGTGACTCATTGTAACTTAGAATCTCATGCTTTTTCTTCATAAAAGAAACTGGAAGTTGAAGAATTTCCATTGCTCTCCCATGACTGCCATGAAGTAAGTCTAGAACACAACAGCAGGTCGTTTATTTTATACTGTTGCACCGTAAGTAGGCCGACATGTGCACATTGTTTTCTTCATTTCTCTTCCTCTATTTTTTCTTCTTTAAATTTTCATTTTTCCAAGTCGGTAAAGATCTCCTTAGGTGCAGGCCTACACACATTGCTTTATAATTAGTTTTTCAGATGTTTTGATCACACTTATCCATCCTGACTTGTTTACTCATAGCATTTTATTTTCTGACCCTCATGCACTCAAGACTACAACAGTTATATTTCATTTCTTCCCATATACACCTGATCATAGTGCTGCCTAAGGAATCATCAAATTGTACGAATGTACTAATAGCTTATCTCATAACTACTGGCATCTACTCAGTTCTATGAAATATCTGCACACGATATTCTTAAATCTTGTTAGTGTGTGCAGTTGAAAGGGAAGGAGGAAAATGGAGTTTGGAATCTGAAAATATAAATGTGTGTATTGTGTAGTGTAAGCTCTTCAAAGTGACAATACAGAATGCTGTGAGGGGCAAACACCTGTAAAAGGCAGAAAAAGAAACACTCCAGTTTCTTAGTAAGTAAGTAAAATTCCTTGTAGGCCTATGAGGCCCATAGAGCTGGAGCTTATCTCAATTTCGGTAGCTTGAAGTGAAACAGATGATTTTAACATCATCTCCTAGACAAGACGCTAGTCTGTCATAGGTTTACTTCTCCAGCAGAATCTGCCGGTACCCATTTCACATCTGGGTGAGGAGAGGAAAAATGGTAGACCCATGGATCAGGAGTCCTATGCTTTAACCATTTGCCCACCATATCACCCTCAATTTATGAGGAGGAGAGTTGGAGGAAATTAGACAATTCATGGAAAATAATAGACTAAGTCTTGATGGGGAAAAGAAAATAAAACAAGTAAGTACACACATGTAGCAATTTGACTTAGTTCTGACTTCACAATATAATGACTAATTTGACATCATTAGCTAGCTACACAATATGATGATTAATTTGACATCATTAGCTAGCTAAAAATATGATTAATTTGACATCATTAGCTAGCTAAAAAATATGATGATTAATTTGACATCATTAGCTAGCTAAAAAACATGATGATTAATTTGACATCATTAGCTAGCTAAAAAATATGATGATTAATTTGACATCATTAGCTAGCTAAAAATATGATGATTAATTTGACATCATTAGCTAGCTAAAAATATGATGATTAATTTGGCATCATTTGCTAGCCAAACAATATGATGATTAAGTCACATCATTAGCTAGATCTAGGTCTACTCAATTTATTATTTCTAAGTTTCCTATCCTTAAACTTAAACTTTTTGTAATACTTTTGTGTTACCTTTCTTCCACTTTCCACTCCCTCATCTGCTTAATTTTCTTTGCCCTTGCAAGTCTTGATTTCTTTCCTTTTTTTGTGAATTGTTCAGTTTCAGAGCCGGTAGTCTTGTATACAAAAAAAGTATCGAGTGCATGTATTGGTTACAATTCTTTCCCTCTGTGAGAGCATGTAATACGCACCCTTGTACTTTATATTATTATAATATTCTCATTGTTTATCTGTCACATTATATTTTACAATAGTTTTATGTCTTAGATCTACACCCCAGTCTACCCAATATAAACACCTGTATCAGCTTTTTTTTCACGTTTTGAATTTAGTCTTCTGACACAAACTTCTATCAGACTGCTTTCTTTTAACAGACACATTTACTTGATTTCAGCTGTTAAATAGTACTTGTTTTTAAAAATTCAAAGACCTTTAAATTTGTTTTCATCTCACATCGAAGTTGACTGTTGTCGTCATTAATGCTGATGGATTTCTGTGGTTTATGCACAAATCTAAGCCTGTTCAGCCACGGATCATGGATCTATACGTGTGTACATTATAATATGCAGGTGAAATATCTACTGTTTTGTACCTTGAGCAGGTTTTGGATGGGGTGAACTGTTTTTATAATTTTCATATTTTTTTACGATAAAGATAGTTGTTGTTTTTTATTCTACTTCGGACTCTAATTATTATTGTTCTAAATTGTATTTAACTTGTAAGTGTATATTCACAATAAAATTTTATTCTTCAAATTTTCTTTCCCTTGTTATAGAGACTTGTTTTACGTTCACAAAATAAAACCACATAGTTATGTTTCCGTTCCAAGACTGCTTAGAGTTGGTGTGGAGGAGTCTTTGATTACTCGACTCATTTCAACCCTTTATTGAATAAGATCCGGCGGTGAGAAATTGAGAAATAAGCACTAGATTGGAACACTGTTAAGTAAGTAAAACTTCAATATTCCACCAAATAGTGCGATGGAACCCTCACGGAAAGAGGGAAAGAGGCAGGTCACTGACATCTTAAAGAAGAAAACAAGGACAGATGAGGAAAGCCGAGATGAAGTGGACTAAAAGGCACAGAGAGAGAGAAAGAGAGAGAAAGAGAGAGAGAGAGAGAGAGAGAGAGAGAGAGAGAGAGAGAGAGAGAGAGAGAGA
>JBDFRD010186511.1:0-23145 GCA_039654405.1 Bullina lineata | reverse complement strand
TAGACCTATACCAACTGACCACTACAGTAGTGAGCCTTGGGCCTTAGCCCTAACTCTAACCCTTAGAATTTAGATCTAGATCTCTAACAGCTAATCAGGCAATGGAATGGGCTCGTTTTCAGAAATCCTCCCTTAGAAAATTTAATTGATCTAGTCTAGAAATGTAGATCTAGAGAGTCTACATTTTTAAAACCTAGATCTAGTCCAATAATTATAATAAATAAAATAATAATAATAAAGCCAACAAGACCAAGACCGAGAATTACAAACAAGAAGAAAGCCTTCTTGGCCAGAGTCCTGAGCCTGAGCCTGGACTGGCCAAGCCAAGAGTCAGTCCAAGCCTAAAAAAAATAGATCTTAATTCATTTATTCAACTTGACAGTACCACAATACTAACCATCTCGGATTTATAGATTCAATTAAATCAAGAGAAGGTGCAGTATGTAAAATCCAAAGTTCTTTGGTAAAACAACACACACGTCACGTAAACAAAATAAATCCTGCCCATGTGTTTTTCGTCTTGTAGCGAGAACAAGGGAAATAACCAACAATACACGAATAGCCAGATAATCTTTATATTTTTTTCCAATATTTTTTACCCAATGACGTTCTATAAACTGATCCTTGCTAGGCCTATGCAGGGTAAAGGAGTCGAATAAAAGAACAGTAACACTTAATGTAATAAGAACTATAAGCTGTTGTTACGAATGTTAAGAATAATGTCAAATTAAATATTATTAAACTGAATTGTTTAATGATAAACAACGCAGAATCTCATTTTTTTTCCAATAGGCTAATAGGCAACAGATTCTAGTTCACTTCCTGTTTACATGCAGGCCTGAAAACTGAAGACGTATTGGAGTCGATTTGCACCTTAGCCTGCTGAACCAGACTCAAGAACAAAAATGTCTGAGCGGAAAGTTTTAAATGTAAGTTGAACGAGTCTAGACGTTAGTCAATATATAGTCTACATCATCAATTAATTAATGATGGCAGGAAGGATTAGAGTATCTATTAATGACTGAATGTATGCGTGTTAGGTTAGTGTATGGTTAGGCCTGCCTGTGTAAAAGTGTGTAGCCTACTGTTCAGGTTCACGTTGTAGACTGGCTCTAGATTCTAGATCTAGAAATCTAGTTACAACCGTGTCCGCAGTGTCACTTCTGTTTGGACCTTGAAAAAATTAATTCTATAATCATGCTCTAGATCTGCACCTATTATTGTGGGAGCACAATAAAACAGAGGATTTCAGTGTGGTAGATCTAGATCTATGAGGTTCTAGATCTCTGTATTTTTACCACTTCACAAGTTGCTGACCTTTCTCTTTCACCGTCCACATCAGGCATAGAGTCTAGATCTAGATCTATATAAATAAATAAAAAAATCTTTGCTTCATTTTATTAATAATTTTCAACAAATTGCATGAAATATAATATTTATTGAACTGGATGTTGAATTACTGGGTCCAAAAGGAAGTAACACAGACTTGATGCAGTCCAACGCAACACGCATTCATCAAACTCTGGTAGATCTCTAGATCTAGATAGAAATTGTTCGAGGAATCCGTGTTTCGGGGAATGTGAAACGCCATTTGCCAAGGGAGACAACCAGATCGATTAAAAACCAGAGAGTGGAGAAAGAATTCTGCATGGAAGTGGAATGGGCAGTAAAACTTTAGGCCTGGCACTCAATCTAACCATAGTGATGTCCATGCAATCTGTTTTGGGAAGTTTGCGATTGGTCATTGGCTAATTTCGTAGCTATGATTGGATGGGATGGAAAGGCAGGTTCAAATGATTGGGGAGTTCTTTTACATTTTGGCCAGTCAGGGGGGAAAAAGGGTGGGGAGTGTTGAAGGGCAAAGTGAAGTTACGATATATAATATAAACACTGCTTATTCATGCACAACCAGTAACTTTTATTACACTGGCAATCTCAGACCTCACAGCACATGGACTGGGCAAGAGGCTAGATTAGCTGGGGGTTGCAGATACAGCGTAGGCCCATAAATTGCTGCAGGCTACAGTGTACACAATAACATTAAATTCTCAAACATTTTTACGCACCTGGTTTTATGACTTTCAAAACATCTGGCTGACTGAACTCCTCAACAACTTGGGTATTTTCTGGGCCTTGAAGAGACAAATTCAAACTGGAAACTTCCCGATGTATTGAATAGTCCTCAGAATCTAGTTCGAGGTACCCGTGAAAAGGTTTGACGAATACCTGAAGTAAATAAAAAAAAAAGAGAGGAAAATAGTTGGGACGACAAATTTTGTTTCAGGAATCTGTGAGTTCAATGTATGCGTGTTGGACTGTTTCTAAATCTCTGTGGGTAATAAGATCTACATCATGGTCTATATCGTCTCTGGAGCCGAATCACTATTGGATGCCCAACCCTTATCAGACGACTCGAAAAGATCATCTATTTTCTGTTGAACATCACAAGAAAGAGGATTGAGAAAGAAATGAAAGCTGTGAAGTTAGCTACATCTAGGATCTAAAAAAGTAAAACTGGAGTAGCCTAATATGTAGAAAATATTATAAAAATGTAATAAAAATATCAGCATCAGTCTTCTGATTCTGAGCTGCTGACTAAAGGCCAATGGGAAGACAAGTTTCAGCCAGTGCAGGACTTAAAATCTGATATTTTTTCCACAGAAGAATTCAAACAATTTTGAGTAATTGTTTTTATGTAAAAAAAAATCTCCAGGGCGATAATTCTGAATACTAACGTAATGAACGGTAATGTCTGCAATCAGAACTACCTGTGAGTTATCAGCAGAGGAACAATAATGTATCATTTCTCCTATTTTACAGTTGATATCACAGTGAGCTCCTGTTCTTTGAACCTTAAAAGGCCCTGATAAAAACAGTACAGCTTACAGTGGTGGATTATTGTTTGATCAAATTATCAAAGAAATAGCTTTGTAAATGGACTTTATTTTAGCTCTATACAATAGACTGTTTCAATCACTTTCAGTCTCAGAAGTTGATACAAAGCATTAATTCTCTTATCCAGAAATACTACCCTCCTGAGTTTGATCCATCAAAAATTCCAAAATTGAAACAAGGAAAGAACAGGACATTCAGCATACGTATCATGGCCCCTTTTAATATGAGGTAAGTTTTATTTTTGTTGCTGATGATGAGCTGTGGTCTGATTTTATATTAAAAAAATGTGTTTTAAGTAAAAATAAATATTTATAATAATATTTATTATTGTTTATTTTTGTTTTAATGCATTGCTGAACCAAACTGAGGTTTGATCACAGAATCTTTAAAAGTGTGTATCATGCATCCTAGGCACTGACACTTGAAATACGGAAACAGCTTGAAGAAACTTCCACAGGACAAAGTATTATGAGTCTTGCCACTATTCAGTTTTATTGATTGCTTTCACTGCCTTATTCATTTCCGTAGTGTTATTCTGATGCTACAGTTTGAAATGAAATGTTGGTTTTCCTGATAGTTGGGCCCAAGCCGTGGTGGAAAGCAAAGCCACGTTCTCTCTGCCCCATCGCCCCACCCCACCCCTACCCCCATTCAGCAGGCCAAGCCTATCCACTCTCATCGCCCGAGGCGTGTCCATTCAGCCCCATTCCTTCCCCCACCCCCTTGCATCTTAGACCAGTCATAATTGGCTAGATCTACGCTTTGTTGTGTCCTGCCCCTATTCTCCTTCAACATCCACTTCTCCCCCCCATAGTCTCGATGTCGTGTGACCCCGAAACCCAGTCTCAACCCTACCCAGCCATGATGCAACACCATTCTTTGTTTTGACCTATGTAGGCCTAGTGGAAGTGGCATCTCAGCGCGGGCTCAAAACAAAGATGGGTTTTTAAGTCAGATTTTATGGAATGGAGCTGCCAGCGTCTTGCATTGTTTTGCGTAATGGAGACGGGATAGTCTGGCAGGGAATATATAAGCATGATTTTAAAATTTAAGTAAGCCAATCACAGATTGATTTGGTCAGAGATGACACTCCATCAATGTGTTAGTGCTGCGAGAAATGAGGGCTATTATGGTATACGTTATTTTACCCCCCATTGAAATTTGCCTAAGAGCCCGATCCAGCTAAGAACACAGTAATCGTGTATCCGGAGGGGCGGATTTTTAGGCAGAGACTACTGTACCATATTTGTTTATCTAAAAACAATTAAAATTTTGTTCAAAAATGGCCTGCAAATATCAGGTTTGTGGAATCCGCAATAATCTTTCCCAGTTCTCACTTCTTTATTTATAATCGAATTCGTCTTAAATTCTGTACACATATTTTAATGGACAGAGATCTCAGAAATCATGTACCAATGACATTATAATGTCTGTCCTCTCTCTCTACAGATGTGATACATGTGGAGAGTACATTTACAAGGGAAAGAAATTTAATTCCAGAAAAGAGAATGTGGATGATGAATTTTATCTGGGTCTGAGGATATTTCGTTTTTACATTAAATGTCCTCGGTGTGTGGCAGAAATAGCGTTCAAGGTGAGACTTTTTTGTGCATATTACTGTTGATTGTTCGCCTAATTATTTTTTTTTTAACATTCTGAAAAAAATGAAGTTTTGTTTCAAGGAGAGCAATTATATAAGTAGATAAATAGATGGGTTTGGTGGTAATCAAGGTTCTAGTTTTGAGTTATAAATTAAATGGTTGAGAAATGACAATATTGAGATGACTTCTGAACTTTTTTTCTTTTTTATGAAACGGTGAATTAAAAAAAAGCAACAAACACACAGACACACAAGAGAATAGTGCACCATTATCGAAAAGGACTCAAAAAATAATGCAACATTATTGAAAAGGCCTGCTTTGTTTGTTTCTTGTCCTCTTTAAGTTTTATAATTAATCATGAACAATGGTCAGAAATAAAAATGTCAAATCTTCTATTCTGGTCGAACGTCATTAACTTCGTTATCATCATAAAGCTTCAACTACAAATTTACCTCACAAAGTGCATATTTATTATCTGTACAGACTGACTTGGCCAACACAGACTATGCCTTGGAAGCTGGTGCAACTCGACTGTTTGAAGCAGAGAAGTTGGCTCACCAAATGGCAGAGAAAGAAAGGAAAGAGAAGGAGGAAGATGAACTGAATCCCATGAAAGTAAGACATTTTATGGTTTTTGATGTGCTGTGATTTGTTGTACCTGTACATAGAAATGCGTTAAATGATTAAAATATTTCAAAAATATGGCTAACACAGACCTTGGTTTTTTTTTCTTTCAGTCATGTTCAGCTTTAAAAAAGTGAATTAGTGAATGATTTTGAGTTTTGGCTTTGTTGCAAATTTGCCTGTATCTTGAAAGTAGAAACTGCATGGTGAAACAGCAGTGAAAATACTGAAATCAACTGACGCACTACGATCTCATAAACTCTTTATTTTTCAGGTGTTGGAAAATAGAACAAAGGCAAGTCGCAATGAAATGGATCAATTGGATCAACTAGAGGAGCTGAAGGAGATCAATGCTCGTCACGCCCGTGTGGACCATGAGAGCATGCTGGAGAAGCACATGGCCTATGAAGAGCAGCTGCTGAAGTTGCAGGAGGAAGAGGAGGATAAGCTGGTCCAGTGAGTGTGTGGGAATACTTCTTTTTTTTTGGGGGGGGGGGGGGTTCTCTTTTTGGATACAGGATTACAAGGATGTTCTTTACTTCAAGTGATAGTACAGTGGAATGATATTCCTTAAAAAACTCCTAACATCTTTTGTTTGGCGTCTATTTAAAACAAAATTATGTTAATAATTTTAGAAAAATGTGAGCTGAAAAGTTAATTGAAATAGAGAAATGAAAGTCGGAGTTAATCCAGGTGCAGTTAATTTCAATGGTTATCAAGAAAAGGCTGGGAGGTTTAATGACTGTATGCTTTCATGTAAATGACATGACAAAGAAGTCATAAAAGAGTGGCAAACTGACAAAGGTGCACCATATAAGGGCTTTCGTGTTTTGGTGATAACACAGTAACTGACTAAATATCTTCAAAGGTCTAAGAGGGAAAACAAACACTAGTTTGTGGTATCAAAATGCTCTGAATGGTCAGTTCCTTCAATGAAAGTGAAAGAGAGAAATTGACATTTT
This sequence comes from Bullina lineata, assembly GCA_039654405.1. Classification (NCBI taxonomy): domain Eukaryota; kingdom Metazoa; phylum Mollusca; class Gastropoda; family Bullinidae; genus Bullina; species Bullina lineata. The sequence goes on along the minus strand of JBDFRD010186511.1, from coordinate 17,063 downwards.
CGTTTGAAATTTTTTGTTTCAGGAACCACATTGAGATTCTGAAATATTTTTGTTTTCTTTCAAATAATGCACATTTTTTATATAAAATAAATATCATTTTTCAGGTCCATTCTGAAGGGAGGTTCTCGAAATCAAGTAATTCGCAGGATAGAAGAGAATAGTGATGAAGAAGAGGAGGTCAGTTCAGCAAAGAAAGCTAAGAAAGAAGCAACAGAAGCTCACAGCAGCAAACCAACAGATGTTCTGACTGTGAGTAAATTTACTTTTAGTGTACTTAGAATAAGAAGCTGTTTTATTGTCCAAGTCGTTAGTATTTCGCATTGTAGTTGCACTACCTATGATAACATTTTTTGATATGAATGTTAATTACCCTGAGATACGACTGCTTCTTTTATTGTTGATTGTGCTGACCTTGAATTTAAGAGTGCATATGAGACTAAAACTAAAGCACAAGATTCTTGCTTTTTATAATAACCTACATGATCCTCATTTTTTGGTGCAGTTGTCCCCCAAAATCAGTTTTGATTTGTGTGGAGTAGAAACTGAAGACAAAAACCTAAGAGTCTCTGGTTTTAGAAAACAACAGGCCTCTCTAAAGATCCGAACTCTTTTTATGAGTGAAAAAAGATTACACATACTTTTAAAAGTTTAACATCTGTGATTTTAGTTGGAAATGATAGGATTATCAGTGTGATTGTGTTCGGTCATAGTCCTTCACCTTTATGAAAGTTTTAAGTCAAATTGTACCGTTTATCTCAGTATTTCAAAGAGGAACACAGGGGACTACCTATTGATGGTCTTCTTTACCAACTTAGAATTAATATTATTATCGTACATGTATACTTTTTCCAGGAACCTCCAAAGGGGACTACAGAGGACAAGAAACCCCCACCTTGGAAGCTTAGTGTTGGGAACTTGTCAAGTAAATCCTCGTTAGCTGGGCTTGTCAGGAAAAAGGCACCTATCAACACAAAGAAACAGTGTACTGCACTAAGTTCAACCAGCCAACAGAACACTGCAGGGAATGAGCTGAAATCTGGCCACAAAGAAACGGGCCAGAATGGACTAATGAATTCTAAAGTAGAGCATGGTAATAATGATGAAACAAAAAAGACTGCGAGTTCTAGTGTTTCCAGTCTGTCTTTGCTTGGCAATTACTCTGACAGTGATACCGGGACTGAAAGTGACTGAACTTTTTTTGTCTAAAAAAGTGCACATGGTGGCGCTAGTTTTGTAAAACAGTGCACATGCTGGCGTTGGTTTTCCAATGCTTACTATCGGGCTCATATGCCTCTGAGCCATCAGAAGTTATTTCTAGTTGCTTTTTAATTCCACCAGGAGGTCGGGCTTAGAAATATCCACAGCGCTAGTGCTTGAGATGAAATTAAGGGGGTGTCCTGGAGGAAGAGCAAAACAAATTTTACATTGGGACTTCTTTCAATCTTTTGATATACTTAACTGATACTTTAACATAGGTTTATGTACTTTTTAGGTGGCACGGTGGCCGAATGGTTAGAGCGTTGGACTCCTAATCCAAGGGTCCAGAGTTCGAATCTGGGAGGCGACCGTGTTGTGTCCTTGGGAAAGACACTTTACACCATTTTCCTCTCCCCACCCAGGTGCGAATTGGGTACCGGCATATTCTGTTGGGAAAGTAAGCCTACGACAGACTAGCGTCATCTGTTCTGCTTCATGCTACCGAAACTGGGATAAGCTCCGGCTCTATGGGCCTCATTGGCCTTGAAGGAACTTTGCTTACTATGTACTTTTTAGTGTTATTCAACAATTTTCACTTTTTGTTACCATGGTAATGGCGGCCATATAGGATTTTTATACATAATTTTATAATATTAAATTTTCTAAAACTAAAGAGACTAGCATCAAAATTCTTTTTGAATAAGATACTACACACAAAACTTACAGGGAATGATATCAGTTTAAAGTCTTGAATTTTCTTGTCCCAAAGATTTTTTGTGATTTTAAAAAATGCATTTTTATAAATGGCTGACCGACAAACTGCTGTGACACAAAACAGGCTAAACTCAAGTTTGTTAAAAGTAGATAGTTACCTATAGCAACCATTTCTTTAAGTCCATGCCAAATTTTAGGATTGTAGCTTCAGTACTTTTGAAGTTTTAAGATTATAAAATTATGTTTACAAATCCAACATGGATGCAGTTATAATGGCAACAAAAAATGAAAATTGTTGAAGTTACACTTAACAGATTAACCTATGTCAAAGTACCAGTTAAGTGTATTAAAAGATTGAACAAGTCCATTGAAATTGCTTTTGAGCCTAATTTTCAAAACTCGATTTTTTTTTAACCTCGTTGGACAATTTTTCACCCAGGCACCTCCTTAATTGTGATGATGCAGATTCCAAGATGGTCAAAGTGGTCAATGTTTGGCAGGTTTTGCTCGTATGTTTTAGTCCATAAAAATGTGAAAGTTCATACACAGATAATTAGAACCCTTCCTTCACTTGAGAAAGCAAGTGGTTGCCTTGTCAAATTAATTATTTTGTTCACTATGTGAATTTCTTCCTATTTAATTCATAACTTCAGTCCTGGAGTTAAACTTCTCTGTTGACAACAATTCTATTAACACAGTGAAATAGATTTTATCAAAGCATGCAGCATATCTCCTGTTGGATTCACAAGAGTTGGAGTTTAAAAAAATATTTTAATAGCAACTAGGTTTTTGGGTAGTACCAAAGCCATTATGTAATTAACTACATTTTAAATTTACTGTGGTTCTACAATGCATGTTTTGTCACTACATTGCATGAATATTTAGGTATGCCATTGAGGTTTTTTTCTTTTAATTGGGTTTCCAAAATGTAAAAGAATTGCAATTTGCGCAGTGTGCATGGATTTTGTTAAGCCGATGGGATCGACTTTACTTCGTCTTCATTTCTTGTCAAAGTAACAATATAGTCTCGACACCTATTTGTGGAGTCCACAGGAAATAAAAGAAAGCAAATAAGAAGAGAAATAAATGGGACTGAGGGTTTTATTTGAGGGAACCACAACTTCAACTTATTTGTGTTAATTTTGTAATGTACTGAATATAGACATACCACATGCAAAGTTCAATGAAATAAATGATCCTTGAAAATGCTACTCATTTTTCTATGTGTGCATTAATTCATCCTTGATAATGTTGCTTCACCTGTCATGTTTAGTTTGAAATTAGTATTAAATTTGCTGTATTGGATGGGGTCAAACCAATTTACCTCCTCCTGCTCAAGAATCAAAGATCGTTGTATTCTGGGCAACTGGAAAGGAATTGAGTTTCCAAATTTTAAGGACTCCAAATGATGTCATGTTTATCTTGAAAAAATATGAACACATTAATTATAATTTGATATGATTTCTATAACATCACAACAGAAAGACCACAGCAAATCATATGAACTGTTTGTATTTATCAAATTAGTACATGATGCCTAACCCTACACTCACAAACTTCTTTAATATGTCAAACATGCCACACAGCAATTGTAAAACTCATATATATTTATTGTTCCTAGGATAATTATAATACACACACATCCCCACGGCATGTATTTTCTTATGCAAAAACAAATAATAGTGATATTGAAACGGACAACATGTAATAACAGATTTTCTTTGATGATCTGAACAAGCCGATCACCTCCCATTACGGTTTCAATCATATTCACGGGGCAAGTGAAACAATTGTTATACAAAACTGGTTTATGATTTCCATTACTTAAAATTTAAATTACTCCACATTCATTCACTCTTTTCTTGTGGCTAAATAAGCACATAATACAACCTCTTCTGGTGTTATAATCCACCGGTGAACATTCCTTAACCAAATTTCTAGGGACTCGTAGATCTAGGCCTGTTTCGCACAGCTGTGTTTAAGGTGTAATCAAGGGAGGTAATATTCTTTAATGATCCATTCAAAATCACAACTGTATCTGTATGATGTAGCAATCCATTCCTTTGTTTTCAGTCGGACAGCTGAGGTTGATTCTGTCAATGGTGCAGAGATATATAATTCCATTCTCATTTTGAGCTTTTGAGCAAGCCGGTGTTTGAGGTTTCATGACAAAACCCTGCTGCCTTCTCCTCCTTCAATAAGGGACAAAAATCAGAATGTTTCAGGCCCACGTTTGCTTGAACCACACAAACATCACGACAGATGTAGCTTGCTTTCTTCGTTGTTTAGATACTGGCCTGGCACATACATGTATCTTCGAGAGGCAACTTTTTCTCTTCTTAGTGAGATTGGTCCATAGCGTTGATTTGGAAATTATCTTGTGATAGTCTGCTTTTCTCAGCCTTTTTTAAACAACAATTTATTAGTACTCTTTGCATAAAACAAAGGAAATGTGTCGCCTGTTTCTTCCTCGCCATGTTGTGATTTAGAATTGAGAACAGAACGATGGTTCAGCGATAAAACATAGGACATTCTTTGAACACAATGCTCAGTGGTTTAAGATTAAGACGTGTTTGGAATATAATATTATACATAAGACAGTTTTCATCATATGTAGATCTTGATATTCTGGCCTTCTCCATTAAGTTGGATACTTTGGCTTACGCAGCGTGCTGAGCGCTGTGTTGTGTGTTATTCCACCTACTCATTCCCATCCATGTTGTTCTAAACCCATGTGGCCTACAGGTTTGTCCTTGTGCTCTTCGGGTCAGCTCTTCTTCCTTGTGATTGCCAGTCCCAATGACTAACTTGACATGATTCCAGTTCAACCCCATCCCCTTCACATGAAGACCCAGGGAAAACCCACTGCATGTGCAGCATGCTGTGTGCAATTAGCCTGCACCTCCAACACCAGGTCCAGCAAGGATTCTGTAAAAACAGATGTGGCGTGATGCATAGCAATTCCATCCTAATTCCACGATTTTAGAGGCTTGGGTATTTATTTGACCATATGAGCATCACTATTCAGACTGAACCCCTCTTCCATAATGTTGCAGGGTTTGACCTTTGAATACAATAAACTTTGGGTCATCTTAATTCAGATGTACACCTTCACGTTCAGACCCTTGAGCAAATACTAAATGATCTGAGTTTTATTATACCGTACTATTTCTTCCTATTACCAGGATTTATGAAGGAACAAGACCTTGGGCTTTTATGTTGTTGTTGTGTTTTGTGTTTTTCTCGGAAAATATCAAAATATAGCAAGCAAATCATGTGGAATGGTAGATTTGAGATATGTGTGCATACATTTTCCTTTTCAAGATTGAAACTTTTTTTTTTTAATTTTTAAATGTTTGTCCCATTGTACATAATCAATTGTATACATTTTAATGACGAAATGAAATAATAAAATACAACAAAGGAATTTACAAAGTTTGGGATTTAGTTGTACAAATGTACCATAATTTCACACATTAATAAGAAATGCAAACAAAAAAAGTCTCATGCAAACATTTAAACACTTTTTCTCCTAAAACAATAAAGGTAAAAGTTAAAAGGCCACTGCCCACTCCACTCTCACGACTACTTCTATTGCAATTGTTTTTCATGCCTTTTCTTCCTGTGAACATTTCAAAGTACAAACATCAATCAGCATCATTTAAGCACATCGTTTCAAGAACATTAATGAATTGTGATAATAACAGGAGCAGCTCCAAGGCTGATTAATATTTAAAATACGTAAGTATTACAAGAGCAATAATAATCAATATAGAAGGATGAAATCCAATAACTATTCTGGTACACAATTGAGGTACAGGCTGAAAATGTAAATACTTTTCTAAACTGTAATTATTAAAACATAAAGGTAATACCTCTAGCTAAAATCTCTATAGTCATTTGTGTTTGACACATTCCTTTGTTTTATTGACGACACATCATTGTAAAAAAATCATTAAAACATATTCACGAGAACTATAATGTTGGCATTTCACTGGGAAAATTATGAAGTGTTCTGAAGTTTCAGAACAGCACTCTTGGGTATTAAAAAAAAAAGCCACTGACATAACTATATGTATATTGTCCTTGATTTTTCTCATTTCAATTTTTACACTCTTGACAGTTACAGCATCTGGGAACATAGTCCTAATTTTAATAACAAAGTTTTACTGAGAACCATTTTATCTAATAATATTCTCACCTTGAGAAGAAACTTCAGATAGTAAACTTATCAATACCGGTAAGTGAATTCTAATATTCATGCAATATATTAGAGGTGAGGGTGCCCTTTTCTGAATGTATAGATTTGCCCATGAAAAACAGTGAAATTTATCAAAGAAGGAATAATACATGTGTCAACTTAGTGCATTTTAACAAAAATTATTGCACATGATTCAAAGAACAAAATATCATTCATTTCCATAAAGATATCATGTGTCAAAAATTGACGTTCTCAGCAAAGATTTCACATAAATCTAGTTTGTACTATGAGAACCAAAATGAGTATATACCACGAGGGTTGCACTCAATACTGCCACAACGTGGAAGATCATTCAATTTACTTCAATATTGTCCTCATCATGCATGGTGTCATAAGATAAAGTTTCGAGAAAGATCGATTTCCAGTTAGTTGTATTTCTTTATCAGATTTTGTTTGAGTATGCCTTGAATACATTTCAACGTTCCCATTATATATTTCAATAATCTAATTCCGTAAAAACATTGAAGAAACTAAGACTGTAATGATTTAAGTGGTTTTATTCACTTTGTCCAAATGTTGCAGGGCTTTTTCATTTAATATCTTTTAAACATTGGAGAATGGACAAAGAAAAAGACACACATCAAATACATGTATTTACATTTACATTGTACTGCAAAAAAGCCATAAAATTAATGTTTTAACCTCACAATATTACTTCTATGATTGCCTGACACTCAAAACGCAACATTAACTTTATTTTATGCTGCTCTCTTGAAGAATTTTTTTTTACATTTTTTTTGCAACAGTATACACCAAGGCTACATAATTTCAAAGACTAAAACTGTTATAAAATAGTTACAATATTACAAAGAATAGAACTGAAACCACTTCCAGAAACCTCTGCACATAATTTTTGCTACCACAGCTACAATATAAACACAGACAATGAAGCTTAAATTTCAGATGTTTTCTGTCAAGGGTCTCCACTCCTGGCATATACAGCAACTACTCCATGTAAGCAACACTTGCTCAAAACTCTCTTCCTCTCAATACATCCCAGGCACTGAGGTTGAAGTGAAAATGTTTAATTTACACACATTCTTTAGCTTTTGTGTCCTTGCTGCACCCTGGCCGAATTTATCTTTCTTTCCTTTCTTTTTTTTTTTTTCAAATTATAATGTTCAAAATCTAAGAGACAACATGAAACAATAATGAAAGAAGTTAGGAAACAATCAATGATTCATATGCTTGCCTGTTGAGCAAATAAGGAATAGTGACAACATGTTCCATGGTTTGAAAAAAAAAAATTACACAAACCTGAAGCACATTCAATATAAGGATACCATCCATCAGAGAACAACATGAATTTACTGGGTGAGAGAAGAGAAAATCTACAGAAGCACCTGCCATTCTTTCAAAGCCCACACAACAAAATAAATGCTTCAATTAATTACAATAAAACTGAATTACAAAAAAACTGTGGAGTAAAAGAGATAATGGATCAAATCTCCAGCCTCTGGCTCATTTTATTCTCCATAAATAACTTGATAATCTGATATAGTTTGTACCTGCTCAGTCAGAAAGCAGGACATCCTTTAAAAGCAATAGATCGCTGCACCTTTTATTTTTGACTGAAATTTAGAGTCATCACACCAAGGCACAACTCACAAACACAAGACGTACATTAATCATAATATTCACCAATATCCAGAAGTTCACAGTAAAACAAACAACATAGACTACCAAACTTATTGTCTTATATGCTTACATTCCAGTCATGTCACTGAATCTCTAGATCTCAAAATTCACCGACTTTGAAACACTCATTAAATACATCACACAAAAAATATGTTACTTATGCTTTTACATTAAAAAAATTTGTTTTAATTTACAAATGCAATTTGCAGTTTTTAATTTCAATGACAATGGATATTATATTCACATTAAATAAACATGTAGCCTTCTTCCACTGAGACATTAAAATCAATCTTTTAAAAAATGTATTTTGGGCAGAGCGGGATCAAACATTACAAAAAAAAAAAAAAAAAGAAATAAACAGAATGATCTAATGCTGCAAAAAAGTTCGGCACAGTATGGAATCCTGTCATATGACTTGAAAATAAAATAATTCTGGTATTTTCTGCAACTGATTCACTTTCAGATTCTCGGAACAATTTACTCATTTTTTCACATCCCCGATTTATTCAATAGTGAGATTTTTTTTCTTTTAATGTCATCATCATCATCAATAAATGCTGATTCCTTAGTTACTGCCAATATAATTCCACTTGCCATTGTTTTTGCTTTCACCTGCCGCCTCTCTTTGCCCCTGGCCAGTTTCTTGTACCTGCTTATTTCTTTGTTCTGGCCACAATACCAGGAGCACACTGGAATTGTCTTTGAGTAGTCCCTACAATCACAGAATCATTGCTTCTAGAGTTTCAAAGTTGGCTACACTTCTAAGAAATCCTTCAGTAAAGTCTGCCTCCTCTTCTCTGCTACATCCATTTGATTTTCTAGCTCCTGTTGAAAAAAAAAGGCAAAATTAGAACATAGTGTTTGATGATTTATGGTATTCGTTAAGATACATATAGTTGTATGCGTTTGTAAATCCTGGAAGCTCACAAAACGTAATTCAACGTTCCGCCGCGTGCAAGAACTTTGGGTCGCGCAAAGAATGTAGACCAATGTTCTCACGCGACGAACATTGTTTAACATTTTCAACCGTGACCTTCAACGGAAATTTCTCATTCCTACATATGATAAATGTGTCATAATATCTTGAAATATCAAGCAATGAAATTCTTTTTGGTGGGTTTCAGTATATTTAGTGGCTTTATCGATAGGTTTTCGAGATGCTTTGTCAGGCTTTGTGTGATTCTGCCGTTTGCTTGTAGATCTAGGCCTACTCAGAACAGTCAACCTACTTATTTTGTTTTTGCTTTTGCATCGCTGCTGTTTATAATCTGCACCGCTTGTTAGAATGGAAGACCAAAACAATGTTTGTCTTAACATTAAAAATTCATCTGCTGGATGACATTGAATTTTATGGCACTGAAAATAGAATCCGACTTCGACGAGGAGCCAGATCTGCATTGCATTTAACTGTTACAGGAGACAGAGGGGAAGAAGACAATATGGACAATGTTTTCATTCAAATCTTCATACAAGTAAAAAAGTAATATCATAAACATTTTCAGTTTATTAGCGTTTAGAAAATAAAGGATTTTGTAGACTTTTTATTAGTAACTAGAAGAAAATGCTGATTTTCCACACTAATGAAAATTGCAAGCTTGCCACACGCCTTTTTTACACTGAGCAGGCTATGGCGAGGTGACTTTTAAAGTCACAATTTCCAGACATCATCATCGCTTCTAGGGTTAAGTAAGTTTCAACAAAAGAAGAAATATGCTCAGAGATGAAAATATCAAATCACAATAAAATAAAGTACTCTTCATGAAAGTGGAGAAATAAAATTTTTTTAAATATCAATTTCCGAAATAACAACACAGCTATAATCTGGGGTGTGCTTACGCCTCTGTCTGTAATCTCAGCCCTCTCCACCTTCCAGGACAGATTCTCCACCTCAGCCTCTAGCTGAGCTTGCTGATATTCAAACTGAAATACAAGCAGAAAACACATAAGAAATAGCAATCTTTTTAACTATGATAAAAGAAGATGTGACAGGAGGGGTAGAAAGTGATCCTGCCAACAATTCATAGAACCTTCGAAGTAAAAAAAAAAAAAGGTCAAATCTGAATTACAGTAGGACCTGGATCACTAGCACAAGATATTGTGCCTGGTCTTTTGTTCCCAACCAAAACCTTGACTCTTATTTACATTATAACTTTAACCTGTTCCACCACTTGTGGGTCTAATTAACCCGTACGTGTAGGAAAAAATGGATGATAACTTTGATAAATAAAATTAAACCATGAGAACCTTGTATTCTTCTATCATCCATTTGTACATGTTGTTTGTAATTCATTTTGTTGTATTGTGACTACTTTATAACATATTTTTCCCCAAACAACAAAACTTCATTCACTCAGACACATGTGGGGCCGATTTGACCTAATTTGAGGAATTTATTTGAAACCGCACATTCGCCACAAGTGGGTCAAATAGACCCAATGACTCACAGAGAAGACATGTGAGTCAGTGGGTAAGAAAGACCCATAAGTGGCGCTTATAACTTTTAATTAACATGTGTCTGTAAAGGTTAAGTAGGCATCGTTATAATGCCCTGGCACTAAAATATTGAACTATTACATTCGAACCTAAATCTTACCATGCACTGCTCGACACACACATATATAAGCAATGTTGATGATCTTACCAAATCTTTGCGTGATCCTTTTTCCATGTAGTAAGCATATGGGTAGGTGTATTGCAATGTGTAGCGGCACTGGTTGAGGAAGATAAAATAAAGTTAAAAATAAATCCACACACCCAAAATGTGTGTAATAATTCAAAATTCAGCACATAACCACAATTAAGTATTGACTATGTTCATTTCTTCAGGTACCCTTCTCATGAGTTGCTGTTCTTCCCTAATCGTATATCCAAGAGTGTAGGTCTCTGCACCCACGACATTAAATCCAAAGTTCTAAAGTCCAGATAATATATCACTTGAAGAAATAGAATCTTTTTGCTCGAGCAGACATAAGAGCAAGGCAAGAACAACATTTATTCAGTTTCAGAAGATATGGAAAGCAAACAAAATATCACAGAGAACCAACTTCATGCTTTTTGACTCAAATGTGAAGCCACTGCTGTTGAATGGAAGCGAAATATGGAAAGCTACAATCAGTGTGCTGGCAAAGACCAAACATGTATCAACAGATGTCTTCGAAAATTGTGTTTAATCAAATGGGTAAACAAGGTCAGAAAAGAAAAACTATAGAAAAAGACAGGACAAAGACCAAAGGAAAAGAAAATGAGAACATTGCAGACGGCAATAGATTAGCCTCACACTCCTGGAAACAACATTACAAAACAATCATTGCAATGGAATACACAAGGAACAAGAGTTAGAGGCAGACCATGAGATACAGAAGCACTGTGTTGAAAAAGACACACAGAAGTTGGGATACATCTTGAAGGAACTATCAAAAATTGCCAAGGACAACTGAGAATGGAAATGACTTGTCCATGGCCTGTACCTGCCAAGAGCATCCCATTTTTCTCTTTTCATTATGGCATACTTTTTATGTGAACAACATACAAAAGTAAAATGGTGTGAGTGATGCAAATTATTGCACTTGATTTCCTTAAAAACAGAGCTCTTGGGAATTATGAACATTCTCAAGCTGTTATAACTAAGTTTGCAAGGTTTCACCATAAAACAGAATTCTTTAAACAGAAAGAGATAATTTTATCTGTGCAAAGGAGGATTAAGATACAATTATGCTAGGATGTGTTTTTTTTCTTAAGACTACCTTTTTCAGGAGGCTGGCTGCTCGCAGTAGATACTGCCAGTCAATCCAGGTGCCTTGATTATTCATCACCTTTTCTTGGGTGCGGGCTGTGATCTTGGAGGTAGTTGTTTCCTCCAGCAACAAGCTTTTAGCATGGTTTTCCCACTGTGGATAAATCACTTACATTTGAAGATTGCCACTACGTATTTAATTCAACATGTGATCTCCAATACTTAGAAAATGGGACACTAATAAAAAATGATGCAATTGTATGCATGTTCCAACAATGGTATTATATTATTAAAATATAATGTATATAAAACCAAACACATTTCATTGATCAAACAATGGATTCAATCAATGATCTAGAGTGATAAACAAGGGCATACTGAGAAAAGTAATATTTATCATTCCTTTAGGTATGCTTATTTCACTAATTTGAAAACAATACTAAATAATATCATCTACGTAATAGAACTCAAACAAAGAATAATCCATGGCCGTTGAAAATTACCAAAATTGAGTTGAAACAGTAATAATTAATATCAATAACAATGATGAGTTAATGATAAAAAATGTAAAAAAATAACGACAACAATTGTATAAAAATTAAACAATAATAATAAGAGTGCAGGGTTAACTTTTCGAAAGGATGGCCAAAAACCCACGCCAATGCACGTAAAGAAATCCGTACTCACTCTCTCGTAATAAAAAAGGTATTTCTTCAGTGCCTCCCTGGCCTGTACATGAACAGATTCGTTGGCAATGTTGGGATTTTCCTTGTAGCGGCTGCATTCATAGTACTCACTGCCGTGAGACTTCCAGTCTAAACAAGAAAAGGGAAAATACAAAACTTATTCCAGTCTCTGACATCATTCTTCATCCTTTTTTTTATTCTATTTGGACAGTTGAAATTTACTTGTATACATATTCAAGGAGTTTTTTTCTTTTTGCAAGACATTTCTTTCTTTCTGCAAAATATGCCCCAGAAAATTTCTCATGAAAGCCCTCATTTAGAATAAATCGCAAAATGACATATGGATTGGCAATGTCATTCCAATTTTCTTACAGTCATAATGTTCGTTTTGAAAGTTAATCATTTAAAGTTATTGACTCACCCCCTAAACACATCCAGCAGAAATCGAACTTGCACTCTGGACATTGCTGAAAAAGGAGACAGATTAATTACAGCTATTGTATATGTACGCATTTAACAATATACCTATGGCTCTTTTCATCTTTTACAGACAGTTGAAACAGTTATAATGCTACTTTACTGAGCAGACTCTTAAAAAAAAGCTTTGCCCTGAGTCTTTGTTCCTCTCTCAATCATTCTAGTTTATTCCAAAGAAAAGACATAGTCAGTACATTTGGAACAAATCCGACCTGCAGTCCAAAATGCCGGAAAGCAGACAGAGAGTAAGATGTTCAGGGTAGAATTTTGAACTTGAGAAATGTTTGCCCGGACGGCAGCATTTGCCTACTCCTGTACGATTTTAAATTGTCAATGGATCTTCAATTTTTATAGCTCATCTCCAATAGAGTTCAGCAATCAGCTATTTTGTATTTGTATACATTTAACAATCTTTTAACATTCAGAAATGTGAACTAATTTTTTTTTCTGTCTCTAAATTATTCCTTACCATATGATTACATCCACCATTCTTTTCAATACAGACATGGCACTTGGGACACTGAAATGTGAAGTAGACAAGAAATTAGATCCAGTTTCTTTACTCAGTTTTATTTCACATGTTGAAGACAGGCAGATAAAATTGGAACTTAAGAATCACACAATGTTGCAATTATAACACAAAATATTTCACCCTCATATCAATAAGTAAAGAAAGTATTCAGGCATAGCCTATTGTTATTCACATATATTCAGATGTAAAACATACCATCTAGGCTTAAAAAACAAAAGGACAAGCGCAGAACCATTAGGACATTTGTTCAACAATTTAAGGAAATGCATGATGTGAAACTAAGAAGAAGGAAAAAAAAAACACACAAAAAAACCCAGCTTACTTTACATCATAAGTCAAAAAAAAAAAAAAAGAAGAAAAAAAAACCTACATCTTTAGTATGAGCACTGATGTAGTTGGCTGTTTCTGAATCATCTTCACACTTAGTTAGCCACTGCTTGATAACATCGCACTCTGTTGGTGCGTGATAGGATATACCACATTTGAAGCTGAAATGAACAAAGAGTGTCATGAATGTATTGTGTAATCCATAGAATAGAAAAATAAGAGAATTCCACAATTCTACATGTATGTAGTGTAAAATATTAAATTGCAGATCAATGAATGCACAAAAAGTTTGCATTAGGTAGAAGGAATATTCCTATTATGTGAAAGTTATGTATTTTTCTTTACATTGATTTCAATTTTTCTCTGTTGCACCATTTTCCCTCATCTGCGTGAAAATACTGCACATATTCTATGAAGAAAATATATCCAAATTTTAAAGCTGGTAACATTGAAAACTTGAATTTTTTTCTTTTTTTTTTACAGATCAACATCAAAGTCTAGAAAACTTGATAATAATTTTTTTTTTTTTGAGGTTGAAACTGTCCTAAAACCTCTTTATTTTTTGTTTCATAAAATATATAGTTATCTTTAAACAAATTATTTAGGGAGGCAACAATGCTTAAAATTCCTCTCAGATATAAACACTTCGGATGCCACAGATTGTTCCTTGTTCAATTAATTTAAAAAAAAAAAAAAAAACTCACCAAAACACTGTCTTGCATGATGGACACTCCACTTTCTTGGCTTTCTTCTCCTTTGTTTTGATGATCACCGAGCAGTCAATCCCTGGGCAGAACCTCAGTTTGGGATGTGACTGGGATAAAAGACAGAAAGACTTATCTTCAGACAAACCTTACGAAGAATAAACTATTTCTTATATCTTCCTGCATTTTTTCCTAAACCCTTAGCAAAGGAGTATGGACAAAGGATGCCAGGTCCTTGGTGTGGCTTCTTGCTCTTTCATAAATTAAAGTAAAAAAAAAAAAGGAAAGTTCCTTCAAAGACAATGAAGGGCCACAAAGTCAGAGCTTATCCTGGTTTAGAAAGCATTCAGAAGAACAGATACTTTTTTTTGTTAAATCATCTCCTAAACAGGATTCTAGTCTGTTCTAGGTTTACTTCCCCAACAGAATATGCCAGCAAGGTGGGCAGCGGAAAAACATTGTAAAGTGTCTGTCTCGTAAGGACACAACACAGTCACCTGGAGTTGACCTGGGAATTCAACGCTCTAACCCCTGCCACTTTTTCATAAAATAAGCCCACAAGATTATTGTTTAGCACTTCTTTCTGAATCTTCCAACTCATATTATTTTCTTCTCTGGCCTCTGACTAGAAGACAGAGATTAATCCACTCCGTCATGTTATCTTCTCCTATCATCTTCTGTGTTCTTAATTCAACATTAAAAAAGTAAGAATGTATCACTGTCGTGGGAAACTGTTTCCATTTACAATTCTTTTCCATCAACTTTTATTAAAACATTGGACTTGACATTTAATCTTGTTTAAACATGTTTGAACTGAAGACTTACTTTAATGAGATCATTAAAAGAAAATTTGGAATATTTGTCCCTGAGTTTGGCTTGACTCAAGATCTGACAGACAAAATCTTCTGGAACCAGAACCGGGCACTTCTTGGCCATGCACTCAATACCTGAAAAGATAAATTTGAGGATAGCATGTCTAATACTGAAAAAAAATTAAAAATTTAAGGCACTGAAACAGAGCTTAAAGCAGGAGAGATATAAAACTGATACATGTATTCATTTCTTGTACCAAAATACAGCTGTATATTTCATACATGAAGCAAAACGTATTCACAAATATAGGAATACTTTGTAAACAACAAATGATTCAAGCTCTGATTATGGAAGTAATCGTGGCACAAGGCTTCTAGAGTTCATCCTGGTTGCACTAGTATGAAACGGAACAAATGATGCTGTATGTCTGTCGTAGGTTTAATTCCCCAGCAGAATATGCTTACACCCAATCTGTAAAGGTGAGGGTAGAGGGGAAATCTTGTGAAGTCTTTCCTAAGGACACAATGCCAATGCAGACTTCGCAAGGATTTCAAGTCATTTCCTTCATGTTGAGAGTCTATTAGGCCAAAATGCTTTTTTTCAAGCATTTAATTATTTCAAAACATCCAAGTGCACAGCTTTTCAAGGATTTCATAAAAATTCACCTACCTACTTGGTAATTGGTATATTCAAAGAGTGAGTTTTCAGTCACAATTTTTTAATTATAAGTATTTGACATAAAAAAAAGTCATGAATTCTTGCATTAGTCCTCGTAAGAAATATCAAGCTGTAGTAAATAGTCATCAAATTCTATGTGACATCACTATTTGTGATATATATATGTATTAAATCAATTAACATTTAATTTCTCTTTAAACAACGCCCATAAGCATACAGGATGCTGTGTATCCAAACATTTTGAAAATGCACAAATATATATGCCTTCTTCTTCCCAACAAAACAAAAATCTTTCATTTTCTATTAACAAAAACATTTTTCTCACCAGTTGTCACACCGTCTTGAATTTGGGTTTGAAAATGCATGTCCCAACAGTCTCGGCAGAACACATGACCACAAGCAACGCTCAGGAATCTGTCACGGGGATAGTCCAGGCAGCAAACCGAGCATGTCGGTCTTGGCCCTTGCAACATGTCCTTCAAACGACGGAAAAAAGATTGCTGTAGTCTTTCATTGAAAGCATCACTTCATCGTTACAGAACATTCTATATGAGGCAGTACCAGAACCCCGTTTGTCATCATGGTTATGAACGACAATGTGATGCTTCTAACTACATCAGTAACAATTTCAAAGCATGTCTAAAGTATTCTTCTTTAAGTCCAATTTGTTTGACACATGTTCATTACTATGACAACAAAATAGTAACGTTTTGGGGCACAAACTTCTGGCACAGCCTCTCATATCAGTTTGAAGTTGTTTTTTTTGCCTGTATCAATTTTAAACAAAATTATTCTATTATACAGTACAGCACACTTATAACGAACACACTTGTAACAAATTGACGGAAATAAAGAACACATTTGTCTGCCCCAGTTTTCCTCCTCTCTATTTCAATTATATTTAGACGGATTTAGCGAACATGCAATAACAAACTGATGGTTGTAACGAACTCAGTGTTTTGCCCGGCAAGCCCTTTTCCCTCCTAGTTTCCGACTGATGTAACGAACCGGTCTGTCAGCGAACGTTTGCGGGCCATGTAACTGTTATGCGGCATTTTCCACAGCCATTGGCCTCATGCCGCGCAACTACTGTCGAGTTCACACTATTCCATTCCGGTACTTGGCTTCGCTGGTCAGCAGGCCCGGCGATTGTTTACACATGGGAATCTCTGATCGGTCTTTCCCTGATATCAGACGCTGGCGGCTTCTAAGATATCAGGGAAACATTTTTTCACACTACTTCGTCATAATCCGCTGTCCGTCCAAGTTACCGGGGAAACTTTCTTCGCACTAATTCGTCATA
>JBDFRD010186289.1:0-11916 GCA_039654405.1 Bullina lineata | reverse complement strand
TATCTATCTATCTATCTATCTATCTATCTATCTATTTATCTGTCTGTCTGTCTGTCTGTCTGTCTGTCTGTCTGTCTATCTATCTATGTATCTATCCATCTATCTACCTATCTATCTATCTGTCTGTCTGTCTATCCTCACCCCTTCTGCAGCTGAAATTATCTTAAGGCTCACATGCCTCTTCTCTTGGATAGGACAATGGCCTGTCTGTGGATTCATTTTAGTTCTATGTGCCTTCTTGTTTCAATACACCCCGAAAAATTGGACGTGCCTTGAGAGACTACGGAGTTTGAAATGTGGTTGGGTCATTCGTCATTTCAATGGTTAATGCCCTAGGAAATGATGTAGAAGGGCTTTAAAGAGGGACAAATTTGAACTTTTATGACAACTTCTTCAAAATTCAGAGCATTTTACAACCAAATGTATTAAATATTATTATTGAAATTATCCTTCTTTTTCGTCTTCTTGTCATCATTATTATAAATGTACATTACATTACAGATTTTGATTCATTGTTCACTGTTTAATCTTATATTTTGACATTTAATTTTTGACCAGGCTGTATGTTTTTCATTGTCAACTTTGACTGTGATGAATGTTGATGTTTCTAATAAGATAGAAACTGAAATCAGACTCAGATTTTTTTCTTGACTAAGATTCACAATTTCCTCTTGTTTCTTATTTCATTGTTGGTTCAAATTTCCTTTTTCTAATCAGGTTTTAACAGATAAAGCACATGTTTTATTTTGTATTTATATTTGTTTGTCACTAACTTGTCTCATATGTTCAAGAAAGGCAATTTTCTTTTCTTTTGTCTAAGATGGAAGTCACAACATAGTTTATAGGCCAAGGAGTGCCAGTGTGAAATAATGTCATTAAACAGGTTAAAAAGAACTTCTGAGTGTCTCTTTTCACTGGCATTTTGAGTTTTAATTAAATATTTTTTTTTGTATAATGACGAGGCAATACATTTTGCCTATTGGTATTATAATTACTTTTGCTGCAGGCAATAGAACTAGAGGCAGACCAGACTTGAAAATAAAAAATTGCAATCTATTCAGGAGGCATGAGCAGATATGCCTGATCTGAGAGCATATGAGCTGCTTGAGACAGAAGATATTGGGAAATTATTGTTAATCCTGGTAGGTAGTCAAACAACTAAATAATAATAGCTGTTCTGAAAAACAACACTAAACAGAACCAACACAAACATAACTACTTTTTGGTTGTGTGCTGATGGTCTGTTGCCTTGTTTATAGCTCCATGGTATTTGATAATTATCATATTAAATTTTCGCTTTTCTTTTTTCCCCGATTTCTTGTACTTTTGTATAATCTTATTTAAAATTTTGAAGATCTAAATCTAGCTTATACTTGTAATACTGTCTCCTTTTTGATCCCCCAAATCATTTCCTTTTCCTCCATATTCTTTTCTTCCCCAATTCATCTTTTTTCTTCGTTTTATCTTTTTCAGTGGTCTCTTCATTTAGAAATGTCGAGTGTTGACTTTGGGACAGCTATTATTATTAGCAATGTGTGACTTCTAACTTTCTGAATTCTTCATCTTCCTAGTGGCATTTATACATGTGCTCATTCTGGTGCTTGACAGCAATGAGACTCTGAAGACAATGGAGATGAAGTATGGGTGCTTTTAATTTTATTGATCAAAACGCAACATTTTCAGAGAAATCCTTATACATGTATTTATACTCCTTGCAATTACTCAGTGGAAACGATTATTTTTGAGGGAAGCAAAGGCTTGATACATGTAGAGCCTATTTTACTAACTGGAGTCAGAATTGCATGAAATTATATGCAGTTGATCATAATCTGGAGGCCGACATTCTTGATCCAGTGGCACAATGTAAAGAAATGTTTATTTTTATGTATGAATTGTTTGTTCTGTGAACTGATGAATGAATTATATAAGCAGTGTACGTATGTGTTCTATTAATTTAATTTAACCTTCTTAGTGTGATAAGCCACGCTTTCCCTGTAGAGTCCTTATCACTTCAAACATTTTTAAGTCAGTGCTAAGAGGGTTAAGTCATATTTAACTTAACTATTCCGGCTACATTTTTACATATTATATGGAGACGGGTGGTGGGAGAAGACTTTTTATTATTTTTGAAATACTTTTTTCTTAACTCTTTGAGGACCAATAGCTGATGTATCGGTTCATGAATGAGATGACAAATTTGATTCTTTAACCTTCCGATATTTTAAAGCAAGTAGTAAGTAGGAGTTGAGTAATACATGAATTTTCAAGTACAGTAGGCCCACTCATTTCCAAACACATTGATAGTTTATGTGGGTTAGTGTTAGTAATTTGACTGTAAACACGATTTATATTGAATAACTGAAAATCGTTAAGGGTGTCACACAAACAATTTGTATAAATCAGTAAAATATCTTGTCCTCAAAGTTAAAATTTTTGAATGAATGGGGAAAGCATAGTGTGCAAGCAAAATAGCTCCTCTTGCAAAAATAATTGCAATCAGTAGTAGGTTAGAACTAATGACTCTCTCTCACTCTTCCTAGTTTCAAATCCTGACAAGGACTGTATTGTGTACTTGGGAAAGACTATTTACATTTTTCCTCTACAGTTTACATTATTTTCCTCTTCCCGCTGAGTTGCAAATTCTGCTTGCTTAGTAAATCTTTGACAGTGTTCTGTCAGAGCATGATGTAATAATCATCTGTTACGCTTCAGACTACTGAAAACAGGACAGGCTCTGACTCTAAGGATTTTATAAGCCTTGAAGGAACTTTATTTGCTAACTTAGACTGCAAGGACTTAAGAACCCCGTAGTGTATCATCCTGTATATCATCTTGTGCCTCAACATTGTGTTGCATACTTCACCTCAAGGCTTTAAATCATGTCCCCATATTACATTACTTTGTCTATGTCAGCAATTTTACTCTCCACATCTTTAATTTATTCACTAAATGAATTCCACACTAAACGAATTACCATACCAAATTATGGATATATACCATTTTGTCAATCAATAATTTGAAACCCATCCTGTGCCTGAATTTATTCAGTTAATTGATTCTTTCAAATTCTCTGGAGCCTTCAAGTTAAGTTGTCCTGAATGTAGTTTTCATGATTGTTATTACATTTGATTCATATATTTTTTTTTTTTCATGGTGGCTTCATAATGAAATATTTTGTATGCAAGTCTTTTGTGTTGTGAGACTATGTAAGTCTTTTGTGTTGTGAGACTATGTAAGTCTTTTGTGTTGTGAGACTGTTTTTTAATGTAAAGCATGCTTTGTGTCAATCACAATTTTTGGATTAAAAAAAAAAAGAGAGATGAAAAAAGTTTACCATTTCGATCAAGCATGTTCAATTTTAATTCAAAACTGTAATTTGTAATGCAAAACTTTGTACCCATGTTTTATTTAAACTTTTGAAATTTCTATTACATGTATTTGTATATTTCGTAGTCTCCAATGGCAGTTTAGTGTTTCTTTGGCATGCTTTCAACCTCTAACATAAGGTCAAAGGGTATTTGTTGTGGTACCTCAAGCAGTGGGGAACATGAATAAAAGTATTCTTTCAGTTTGTCTTGATCATGATTGTGGAATACTGTGGGAACAAAATGAAAGCGAGAGTAAGCATTCAATACCATGATGTGGGCTTGAGTTGTTCTGGTTTAACAACTCAAGCCTCTGCTCTGAAGGTCACAATCTTGTTGAAGGGCTTGGTTTTTAAAATTCAAACACTGACGTTTTGTAGGACATTTTACAGGCATTGTTTATGCTGAATTTTAAAAGATCAAATACAGAACTTTTGGCAAGTCAGATTTTGATCTCTTTTTCAAATTATTTTCGCAAACAGATGCACCGGCTTTGTAAATCAAATAAAGAAGCCTGTGCGACTTAAGTCAAAGCCAACACATTTTCTTTTGTATTCCATTTTCGATGCAAGTTTCATTTTATTCTTTGATATTATATATACTTTGTGAGATGAACCAATGAATTCAAATAAAATTGAAATCAACCTTTTATAAATTAAGTATTTAGATCTATGTTTAATAGATGTGACAGATATCAACCCTTGGTATTACATGCATTATTTGCATATAAAATTACCACCCTTTGTATTATTATTATTATTACTTGTCTGCTGTTGGGCTGTCTTTTTTTTTTTTTCAGGAACAACTAATTATTATAATATGTAAGAAGATGTTGAAAAACAATTAATAAAATCCTATTTGAAATTACAAACTATGGTAATGTTCAGTGTTTTACTTGCATTCCTTTATATTTTATGTGAGAGTTCAGTGAATACAATCATATTGATAATACACATGTATAACTATAACAACTATATGTATGCTTAATCTGAAAATTAAAGAAAAATAAGTGTAAGAACAGTTTGAAAAAAAGAGAGGCAAGAGCCTTAATGTGTAATTGTGGTGTAAGCCTTTTCTTAAGCAATAGAAACTTGATATTTGTTTCACACAAGGGTAATCTCGCTTCTACTTAGAAAATCAACTAGAGCAGATCGTGTTCATGTTGCAATTGGGGTAACTACACATAAAAGAACAACAAACTCCAGATTGTTGGCTTTAACTTAAGAACAATTTATTGATTCTAAATACAAACACGATGTAAATCTGGATTAAAAATACAGATGTATTACCTGAAGAAGAATTTCTTTTGTTCATAGGCTGAACATTTTTTTCCCCATTGAAGAAAATTGTATTTGCAACCTGTATGTATTATACATCCCTTCCAACTCCTTCACCAAGGATCAAAGCTTGCCTAAATATATTTTACCTGATTTTATATTAGTTGTCAAAATGATCATTTTAAAGAACATAAACCATATCGATATTTTGTTAGGAAAATTATCACAGCAACAGGCAGGACTTACGGTACAGCTTAAACTGTGATTAATAATTTTTTAATAAAATGTAAAAACTACATTTAACTTAGAGCAAAAGGTTGAAGAAAAAAAAAAGGGGGGGGGAGGGTCAACACATAAAGGAGGAAAGTGGATTTATATAGTATTGCCTCATTATAACAGTCTTCAGACTGCTAAAATTGCCTATTCCTTATAATAATATATTATACTGTCACATTTTATTCTCTGTCGAAATTAAAAAGTGCTTTACTAACAAGAACATGCTTAAAAAAGGAAAAACTTGCTCAAGGAATTGATTTTACAAATAAAAAGGGGGAATCTGTACATCAAGATACTTATTGCAATCCTTTTACAAATGATAAGAATGTGACAGAATGAATAGAATGCATTCACAGAAATATATCAAACATTTTGTGATGCAAAAACAATGGAGAGGCTAAATAGCATATGACCACAAAGACAAAAAGAAATAACGGACCAGTCACCATTACGGTAAGCCAGAAGGGAATGATGGTAAAAATGTGCAAAGTGAAATAAGTACAATAAAACAAACAAGCTTGTAACAGCATAAGTTGGCAGTAGAATTACATGAGCTCTATATGATGTTGAACACACCAAAGCCCCTGTAACTGTTACATTATTATACTGCATCAGAAAATAAAAATGGTACTTTATTCCATAAATCTGCCATCTTAGCAGTCATTATTATGAGATAAGTACTGAAAATTAAGAAATACACACTGTCGCAACATTGATTTGGATAAACACCATTCTCACTCAAATACGGCTCTGACCAAGACAACACAGGAATCATTGGTAGTGCACAAAACATGTGATCTAGTAGAGACTTCTTGCTTCGTAAGCTCATTTCTACAATGATGCATGTCTTAATATTATCATTAAGTATAATTATTTATGCAGTGAACAGTCCGGGAACGCAATCTCTAATATTAAAATCAGCAAATCAAGTAAAAATACAAACAAAAATAATTTGTTTTCAAACTGATAGATTTGTTTCCCTGTAATGGGAGTAAATTGTAATCCTGCAGAGTAATGTGGGCTACATGTTAATAATTTCTCTAGGACCCCCTCCCTTTTTTTTTTCATATATGTACATCAAAAGTTAGATGAGCCGCTCTTTCATTTCTGCTTAAAAAAAAAAAAAAGAATGATGAGAGAGTACAAAAACCTTTTCCTCGCACCATACATACAATATTCAAGAAGTAGAATGTCAAATAAAAATTTCTTTTTGTTTTTATACATAGCACTTCAATTATCTTTCTACTTCCAGTCGTATAGATCTTAAGGTGAAAATTTCACTTTAATAAATAGTTTGACAACAAATAAAGAAGGAATAGCAAAAATAATAAAAGAATTTTTTTTACTTTTTTTTTTCAGCTAGATTTTAGAGAAACAGATAAATACAATGCACAGGCAGTTTAAGAAGAATATTCAAATTGTTCAGCTCCTTATTGACCCTTCATGTCAATTCAAGTATTTCAACATAGAAATGAGAGGAGTTTTAACAAGACAGGCCCAATGCCGAAGAGGAATAGAAGAAAAATACAGGCTATCTCACCTGAATATGTTTGAACCCAAATTCCAAGCTTTAATGAAAATGTAGGATTATTCACAAAAGCAAATTATAACAGCAACAGCAGTGAATCAAACAGCAATGAATTTAATTATAATAATAAAGCAAACACATTCTTAGTTTTGTATAATTTAAATGGATAAAATGAAGGAAATAATTAATAGTGTACATGCACGCTCTTTTTCAACTCAAAACGTCATCTTAAGAATAAAAAAAAATGTTTTAAGGGACCCACCTTATTCACCTATCCGAAGAAAAAAAAATTGGTTTACATCTCCAGTAGAATATGATAATATCTTGTTTGCACCTGGGCAGGGAGAGTAAAAGTTATGTGAAAAAAAGTGATGTCTTTTTAAGGATTTAGTGTCCAGGCAGGCAAACCAGAGTTTGTGACCCTCTGGTCACAAGTCTGGCAGCCTAACCAGGATTTTTACTCCATCTCCTAGACAGGACGCTAGTCTGTCGTAGGTTTACTTCCCCAGCAGAATACGCCGGCACCCAATTTGCACCTGGGTGGGGAGAGGAAAAAAGGTGTAAAGTGTCTTTCCGAAGAACATAACATGGTCACCTCCTGGATTCGAACCTGGACCCTTGGACCAAGAGTCCAACATTCTAATCATTCGACCACCATGCCACCAACACAATAAAGCAACAAGGAATAATTAAACAGCAGGCACGTGCAGTAATGGAGCACAGTCGAATCACTAAAATGGGTGATGAAAAGTGAAAAGAAAAAGGTTTTGGTCCCATACATGTTCTGACTGCTCAGCACAACATGAAACAAACATCTCAAGGAAGATGATTTTAGCAGTTACTGGATCTGTAAATCCAAGCTCCATTATGAGAAGACTAGACTTCGGAATGGATTGTGGATAACTCCATTGCCTTATAGGTCTTTTAATTGAGATGCAAAAAATAACATAATGCACAGAAATGGATTCCAGTCGCTCTTGTCAACTTATTTTTTTTATCTGAGCCGAGTCCACAATGTTAATGATGAATTGCTTCTACTCTGTAAAAACAACACGGATAAAAAAATCACATCTCAGAGACATATTTCAGCTCTTTTTCTTGCCCATCAGGGCTGTCCAGAGATGAAAGTCTTTGTAACACACTGAGGATGACAGTAAAATGATATATAATACAGACAAGCATGCACGTACCAGTACAAATACCCAGGCATTATATACTTCCCACCCTAACCCTCCCCTTTCTCGTTTTTTTGTTCACATATCCAAAGATTTACTTACTTACTTAGGCCTTCATTCCATGCAGAGCATAGGCCATCAACAATGATCCTCCATGGCACTCATTTCCGAGCTGATTTAACCCTTATGATAAATTTAAACTGAAACACATTCTAATACTTATTAAAACAGAACAGAATAATTCTCCTCTTTTGTTCATCAATGTTGAAGGAGTTCCTCAAAGTACGAGGCCGTCAGACTATTGCACACAGAAATATCACAGACTAAGCCGCATGGAGATTTATGGAATTAATGCTATCTACTTGATTTAAAAAAACAAAAACATCACTCTTATTATTATCATGATTTTTTATTTTTTGGAAGAAGGTTCCTCCTTGATTTCCTTCCCCCAAGCTTTTTCCAATTGATATAAAAACAATGTACAATTTATCCCGACATCTGCATGAAATCACTCCTTCTTCATTGATACTGACGTGGTTGAAATGCGATTCATAAAATGCAGTCTTCCCTATGGATTGTCATATTATAAAAGAATCAGTAGATAAAACAAGATTGCTCACAAAAGAAGCATTTGATACATACCAAAACCATTTACCATTTTGACAGAGCATTGTGTTGAAAATGTTGCTATCAATGCTATCACCCTAGCAATATTGTTGCAAGGAATGCAATCATCATTATTGTGTCATAGAATGATAGAGCATCCCTACAATTAACAATACTAATATTTAAAAATAGAATGAAAACATGAAAAATGGATGTCCTCCTCTTGCTACTTTTCTTTCTTCACAGAACAATACATTCTTTTCTTCTCCACAAAGAACAGAAAATGGTCTGAGAATGATGACCGTGTTATAAATTTGATAATTCAATCAAATAAAACAATTGAGGCTGAAATGGATGTTAATGAAATAAGTGTAATGATGCGTACTATATAATAATACATAAATACATAAATGTGTTGAAATTCTGTGAGTACAAATATTTAAAGAGGCTGAAGTAAAATCTAAGTATTTCACTTCATTTCGTGACCATTTAGTTTCTTTAATGGTATATTGTAACACTTTATGAAGCATCATTTACTTTACCCTCCGGTGCCCAGACCTTGATGTCATTTTTCAAAAATTCTGAAACTCATAAAAAAACTCAAGGCAGTATCTTAAACACAAAAATGAAACAAAAATAATTGAATAACACAAATATAGTGGCAATACAAAATGTTCCTCTCTTGGAACACTGGGCACAAGAGGGTTAAACTCCTTTATGAAGAATGAAACAGTCATTGAAGTGCAGTCTAAGATTTAACATCAATAAATAAAGAAAGCGTTTAATTTCTGTATGTGCATTCTATACACAAACAACAAAATAATTAATAAAGAAAATATTGTACGCAAAAGCAAGAGCCCTAATAGGTACATGTAACTGAAGGGTGTTTGCGTCTGAAACTGTCCTTTTTCCCCCCTCTTTTTAGTTTTTCTACATGGCACTAGAACATAATCTCAAACCTATCTCAAGCATTGGCACTGCAATATAAAACAGGACAAACTATAAATGCAATCATCTTCTCAAAGTTGGCATTTTCATCATCACAAGTCTTGACATAAAGATTATTTTAACAATCTCCATGACATACTGACTCTACTCTCCCAAAACACAACATTGGTTTCATGTTAGGTAATTTTTGTTTGTTTTTAGAACAAGATCACAAACAGTAAAGCCTGAAAATCTAATTGACTTGACTTAATTTTTTTTATTTTACTGTTCCCATATGAAAATAGAGCCACGGAAACCTAATTTAACACTCAGAAAAAAGAAGCATACACTTCATTGTGTTAACAGGAAACCAGAACCTGTCCTCTCCTTAAACAATTCTCAATGAGTCAATGGAAGTGTAAATTTTGCTTTAAAGCATTCAATCTATTTTTCCATCAGAAATTAACAAAAATAATCTGTGCGATTTTCAAGCTAAAAGCTCACAACAAATCCTAAAAAAAAAAAAAGAGAAATAATAGCACCAATGGCTTATAATTGAGACTCCATATTGGCATACAATTTCAGACAGCTCTAATGTCACATTATGTTTTTCCCTTCAACACTTATATTTGAAGAACATTTCCCTGGCCACAAAAAAACAGATGCACATACATCTCAACTATTTGTATATCCGTCTATACATTTCTACATACCAGAATATCACAAACAGATGCCTTGATAATTACAATTCTTTCAAGGCCCACAAGCCTCATAGAGCCAGAGCTTATCCATTCTCAGTAGCCTAGGGAGAAACAGATGATTTTTATATCATCTAGACAGGATGTCGTCCGTCATAGGTTTACTTCCACAACAGAGTATGGTGTACACAATTCGCACCAGGTGGGAAGAGGAATATAATGGTGTATAATGTCATCGCAAATTCAAACCCTGGAGCCTTGGGAATGGGAGGTCAGAGCTCTCAACATTTGGCCATCACACTACCCACAGACGTACAGAGAATCTAAATAAATCTATATCTATCTATTCATCTATCCATGTAAACATACCAGATAAAAATATAGTATAAATTTCGGCCTACTTGCTTTACATACAACTATTTCATAAAACATTAATCTCAGTGTGTGTGGTATACACATGTACTAAACTTACAGCAGGGCGTGACCTAAATGATGTACTGGCCCTAAGCATGAGATAAACAACTACAAAGCACAGCACATGATTTCATTATAGCTTGTGGAAATGATACTTCCCCCCCCCCCCCCCCAAAAAAAAAAAAAAAATAAATAAATATTGCACACCAGGAATTTCCTTTTTTTGTTTTAAACTAAATGTTCACATCTCTACATCTACTTGAACTTCCATGACGTCTACTTGAACTTTCTATTTTTGCACTATTCTCATTGCACTTAACATTGATGATGCATTGTGATGACCACATTTTAATTCTTACATAAGGTGTGTTTACACAGGTAGGTTTCAGGAATAGAAAAATGGAACGGATGCCGTGGAAGGACATTTTTTCCTTTTTCTGCTTTACAATTTCCCACTCAGAACGCTCTCTGTTTACACGTGTCCGTTTTCGGAATAGAAAATCATGTGAAAGCCAGAGAGACATCTTTTCCACATGAATTAGGTCATGTGACGTGAGGCCTTTCCTAAACTGGAATGAAAAATAGGAATGGTTTTATTCAAACTTTTTAGGGGAAAATAGGAATGAAAATAGGAAAGGCTGGGGTTTCATTCCCATTTCGGACTCGTGTAAACACAACAGCACTTTCCGCTAATTTTCTTTCCGTTTTTCTATTCCTAAAGTCTACCCATGTAAACACAACTTTAGTGCAATACCTCAGACTCATCAAAGATAAGATGTACACAAGACAAAATTACAAGCTGAAGAAACAGTCTTCATTTGGGGGGGCCTCAAACATTTGCATGAAAGCAGGAGAGAATCCCCGTTAACACCTGGTCTGGAACTGTCTGGCATTGTTCCACTGTTCACACCTGAAGGTCTGAAGGTGTTAAATCTGTTACCAGTACACTTTTGTCAAACATGGAAGGAAACCGTTTTAGGGTAAAACTTCATTAACACCAGACCCAACAGTTAGGTCAGACCATTTTCCGTCCAAAAATATAGTGCACGGAAATAATAGTAATGATAGGTAAGATAAACGGCATGCCCTATCCGATTGCCGCCCGACGTTCAGGATCAGACCGTCTCCGTTTTTTCTTACCTGCCGTTTCTATTATTTCCTTGTACAATACTTTGGCCGGAAAACGGTCTGGTCTGACCGTTGGGTCTGGTGTTAATGTAGTTTTACCCTAAAACACACAGTGATTTAGAAGTAAGAAAGTAAGAAAAGAAAGTAAAGAAACAGTAAGAAGATGAAGAGTAAAAAAGCAAAAACGTTAGCAATCCCTAACTATAGAATAATTATGTTACTGCCTTTTCACAAAGTCTGTACAAATCTTGTTTGCTAAAAATTACTACAAACAGAGCGTACTGTTATATTCATAGTCATAACTTAAAAATTGTTTTGTAAATACTTATCCCTCTCCTTGACTAAGGAGTGGGGAAAACAAAATTATGAAAATCAACTCAAAATCTGTGTTCAAGAAAGGGTTTACACAAATCAGAGCCTTGAGGATGATGATTATGATAATGATGAAGAAGATGATGATGATGATGATGATGATGATGATGATGATGATGATGATGATGATGATGATGATGATGATGATGA
>JBDFRD010186068.1:0-11921 GCA_039654405.1 Bullina lineata | reverse complement strand
AGAAGAAGAAGAAGAAGAAGAAGAAGAAGAAGAAGAAGAAGAAGAAGAAGAAGAAGAAGAAGAAGAAGAAGAAGATCTAAAGGACAGGGATAAATACACAGAGCAGGATGAAAAGATTTATAAGGTCAGAGCAAACAAGGAAATATGAGGGGGTAAAATAACATATTACATACATACACATGTACAAACATGTAAACCAACGACTGTGTCTGATAATATCAGGCAAGGGAAAATGCGAAAGGCAATTGTCAAAACTATACGTTTTAGGAACTAGAAACATACTATGGAACCCCAACCCTACATATTTTTTTAAAACCCTTGTATAGACACAAGGATTTTTCAAACAAAAGAAAACATTTTCTATTGATAAAAGAAGTCCTCTTCAAGCTGAAAATAGATCTAGTGCTTCTGAAGTACTTTTCATCTATAAAATGTTTTCTCAGACAACATTTAAAAAAAAACATTTTCTCCTCTCACCCTGAAGTATCTCAGTCACAAGAAAGGTTATAATTTGACTGTGGCATCCCAATTGATTTGATAACCATTTATGTACTTGTCAAGAAGATTAAAGTGTGAAAGGTTGTATATTATTTCTCAAACGTTGCCTTCAGTTCATAGTTGCTGGTCTTTTTACAACACTATTTGTCTTCTTTTCTCTGTGTGTTCAGTTTTTTCCAGCGCTATTATAAAATCTTTGTCTTGGCTATATTCGGCTATCAGGTGGTCTCTGTTGATACTTATTTGAATGTGATGTTGTATCACTTTTTCTGATGATAACGAAGTCAGTTTGAAGCAATTTTTGGTCCATCTCACTTGCACTGTCTCTATAATAGAAGATTTCTCTCAAATCTTGACCTTGTCAAGATCACAGTTGTGAAGGTTCTTGTACATTAACATTATTTTAGAAAAAAAAATCCAGAAAAAGAACAAAGAAAACAAAACCGAATTCAAATGGAAACATGAAGTGTTCACAAAGTCATTCTTCATGCTAGCAAAGATATTTAGAACTATAGTTCTAGGATCTTTGATGCTACTCACAAAAAACAAAACAATTACTGAGCGTAAGCAGATAACAATTAACTAACTTATTATAATATTAAATACCAAGTTGTGACATATTATATGAAATTAATGAGTATCTCAAATTAATTTTTTTATCATTATGACTGTACAATGTACTAGAAAAACGCGCCGCTATTGTTACATTCAGCATTTCCTATCCTCGACGATGAACAGGTGATTTTTTTCCGCCAAATTGAACAAATCCTTTCCATGGCTGTTTGCCGTCTTCTGTATCAAAATTACATTATTTAGTACAGGAGTAGGAGTCTGAGGCTGTGCATTGAATAGACTGGTTAATGTTAAGGGGGCTGAAGAGAAGTAATAAAGCAATGTAATGGCCATTGAAATAAAATGCTCAATTCTACCAATTTGCTTTCATGCATTGAAAGGATTTGGGGGTTTGTGCAGAAACTTTATATCATCCATCTTCTGTAAAACTTTTCTCATCATCAACAACACGAAACAAATAAAAAAGAGTTTTAATCCTGTGTTCGAAAGTTATAACATTAGTAAAAAAAAAAGTTCCTTCAAGGCTTATGAGGCCCATAGAGCCGGAGTTTATCCTGGTTTCGGTAGCGTTAAGCGGAACAGATGATTTTTAAATCATCTCCTAGACAGGACGCTAGTCTGTCATAGATTTACTTCCCCAGCAGAATATGTCGATACCCAATTTGCACCTGGGTAGGGAGAGGAAAATGGTAAAGTGTCTTTCCCAAGGGCACAACATGGGTGCCGCTGGATTCCAACCCAAGACCCATGGATTATGAGTCCTTCGCTCTAACCATTCGACCACCGCACCATGTTTGTCATCTTGGTGCCAAGAATTTTACTTCTATATATATAAATTTATATGAGGCTTTGACTTTGTATGAAGCCGCATCCTAAAACATTACACTTTGTTGTCATAAGCTAACATAATTTGACAAATGACTCTTGGACTTCAAAAGGAATATTACAACTTTTTTCAAATTCTTGCCCACGTGGTTATAAGCAACACATTGATACAATATAAATAAAATATAGCCATATCACTTGCTGGTATAATACAACTTGAGCTCAGAATATCTCATATAAAAAAATTACACATGACACAGTTATATGAATGAAAAGTTTTTGGTTTTTTGGTTTAATTTTGTCGACACAGGTTTTCTTATTCCCTTTTCAAATATGTTTTATTCATGTTTAAAATACTGAAAAATAAATTATCACTCCTCGAAGATTTTCAGTCACCATGATCAATGACAAACGAGATTCTAGCACAGGCTCATACAGTTCAAAATCTATAGTCTGTATACTTCTATTTGAACACCCAATCATCCTTCTTTCTCACACGAAAAAAATTAATTCAAGATTAAAAAAAAAATAATCATCAACCGGGTTGGCAGCTGATACTGTAATATTAAAAAGGACTTTATCTGCTGTGTAATAAGTTCCTGACAATCTTTCTTTACGTGAGGACAACATGAACATTAACAGCAGAACTGCAGACCAAAATCCAAGCAGCGGAAACGTATTGTTTTACAAGCGGTAATATCTCATTATATTGAACAACTCTCAATCAAATGAAGAGGTACATGCAACCATCACAAACACATAATAAGATCTATTGACTAAAAGTGAAGAAAAAAGAAAGGGCTACAATATAGTATGGACATGTGACAAAATATTGTTTAGTGAACTGTAGAGACTTTGCCACAGCACAGCGAACGCTAATGACTGTTAGAGGTGGAGGCAGCTGGTGCAGCGTGTGACAATTAAAAATGCAGCACACCCATGACCATCCAGTATGCACTTCTATGGCAACATAATCAATCGGAAAAATCTAAACCTATTCCGCCGGATCGGCATCATGAAATGTTGGCAAATTTAACAATGGATACGGATAAATTTAAAAATAACATTTTAGATCCTGTGAAGTGAAGGTTAAGTTGGTTTAAGCCTGAATTCTATGTTTGCAATAGGTCTAGAGATCTAGATATAATAAATATCATTCATAGAATTGTGTAAATCTAAATTTCGGGTCCAAATAGAATTCTAAATCTAGATCTATTCTAGAAGTAAAATATTACGGATTAGATTTCCATCTTCTATGGGCCTTGATCATGATCTATGAGAGACTTAGATATATCTACTTACAGGGGGCAAGTACTTAGATCTACAAAACTAAAACTATATTCTAGATCTAGATCTAACCTTTTTATTTTAATAATTAATAACACCTAAATTCCATCGTCTGTTCAGTTTATTTCATTTTCAATCTCCAAAGCTAGATTCTAGAACTATAAATCTAGATCTAGATATCTTTAGGCCTATCTATCTACTTCCGTCTTCGTCCACTAAAGTGAAGGCTGCAAGGCAAGTGATAAAATCCTTAGTTAAAATTCAGTGAAACACAACACAGCCCACTAATGCGTAGTCTACTTCAACGATGGATAAAAGGAGGAAGCCAGTCTGTCTGAGTCAGGACACCTGAACAGAGTCCCAGCAAATTCTTAGACTTAGAGAGAACACTTCAGTTCAGTACTTTGGCAACTGACAGGTCTAGAATCAACAATCCGAAGGAAAAACCAATCTAAAAATTAAATTCAACAGTACGAATTTACAACACAAGTACAGGCCTACATATCTACCTTTGAATATAAAGCAAAGAACTGGTCCGTTATGTTCGCCTCTGTCTATCCAGTTGGCTAAACCTAGATCTATGCCAATCCAGTAAGTTGCTGTTTGCAAGCAGGAAGTAAATTCAGCATCGCTGGAGTAGTCGGTACAAGTAATCAGGAACGCTTTTATTTAAAATTGATAATCGAAAGAATAATTGTCCGACTACATAATTTCTATTCTAAAAAAAAAGAGAAAGAAACTATCATTAAGTATTCAAATTATTCAGCTGGCCTGGATTCTGTAATTTATAGTTCACTAAAAAAAAGAACATTGTTTAAAATAAGTCAATACAACAATAGCAGCTTAAAGAATATCAAGGAAAAAAAAGTATCGCTTTTCTCGCGAAAGCTGTGAGGGATAACAAGCATTTCTGCACATGCGTATATTTATTTAGTTTCCGGTTTCGTTTTTAACTGAATTCAGTTTTGCTTTTAATTTTATTATTACATTGTAGTATTATTTATTTATATACATGTGTTTATCTTGCAGTCTCCATTTAAATTATTTTATTTGGCTGTAGTGAATTCAGTGTAGGGTTCCGAGTGGCTTTTTGTCATGCTTGGAATATACTTGGAGAAAAGTGGAGATCATATTCAACACCTTTAACTCACAGGGAAAAAAAAAAATCATCTTACCTTTGTAAGGGACATAATGCAAGAATTTCTTTTTTGTTCAAGAGAATGATTACGTTCACTTCCCTTTATCTTTGTGAATTTTAAAACTCCTGACAGGTGCGTAATGCAATTTAGTAGAAGCTATCCCACAAATATCTAACAAAAGTGACAAATTATAAAAAAAGAACCAACGCTCGACAGTGCTGTCTTTGAGGGTGTAAACAAGGGAAAAGGAGAACACTCTCACTCACCCACTCAGTCTCAAAACCTTTCGGTCGTAGAGGAGAGTGGTTCTTGAGGACTAGCCATTGATGTTATTTGCTCTTTGATATATTCATTCGTCCTGTGTTCTTCGAGACTCCCAGAAGCCTCCTCCAACACTTGTTCTCGAACGCTTGAATTTTGATCATGGAGTCAGCGTTCAGAGTCCAAGTTTCACAAAGAGAAAGAAACAACAACAACAAGATGAAGATTACGTAATGGAGCTAGGAAGGGAAAGAAGAATAGAAAGGAAGATGAAGGAAAAGCAAAAGGGCACTACCAAAACCACCTCACCATTGAATATATGGATCCATGAAGATGAATCTCCCTGATGAGATCAATGGCAAACAACGGGTAGAAAACACTCCACGGCCCAGTAAAGCAACTTTTTAAGAGGATTGACCAAGTTCTTCAAAAAATCAAGAAAAGACAAGCATTGGTCCTCACCTGAGACTA
Source organism: Bullina lineata (assembly GCA_039654405.1). Lineage (NCBI taxonomy): Eukaryota > Metazoa > Mollusca > Gastropoda > Bullinidae > Bullina > Bullina lineata. The sequence goes on along the minus strand of JBDFRD010186068.1, from coordinate 6,867 downwards.
AAAGGGGCCAACAACCCCAATCGTAAAAAGAGCCAGTTACAGAAACCGCAACCACTACAACATTTGCTGGCCCGATTCGAGAAGATTCTTCCTCTGGAAGACGCATGACGCAAACTGGTGAAAGCCCAAGGGAAGCCATTTCGCTGACGCATCTTCTTACAATAAAGGCAAACACCAGGATAGGGACCTGGAGCATCAGAACCCTGTATGAAAGTGGAAGGGCAGCACAGATAACGAGAGAGGTGGGAAGATACGACATCAAGGTTCTGGGCCTCTCTGAGACCAGATGGAATGGCACAGGCCAAACCAAATTGGCACCCGGAGACACCACCCTGTACTTTCGTCATGCAGATGAAGATCACGAACACAGTCAAAGTGTCGCCTTCCTCCTGTAACCAGACGTGATGACAGATCTGATGGAGTGGAACCCTGTGTCTCCAAGAATTGTGACTGCAAGATTCAACTCAAAAGGAAGAAAGACAAGCATCATCCAGTGCTATGCTCCCACAAATACAGCAGATGAGGAATGTTATCGCCACTTGCAGACAACCATAGACCAGATTCCAAGGAGAGACTTTAAGATTCTAAGGGGAAATCTAAATGCTAAGGTGGGGGAAGATAACAGTGGTAAAGAACTCTTTAAGGGTAGTTATGGACTTGGTACCCATAATGAAAATGGAGAGCTGTTCACAGACTTATGTGCTTTCAATGACTTGGTCACTGGAGGGACAGTATTCCCACACAAACGAGTCCCCAAAGCAACATGGATATCCCGAATGGACGAACAGAAATTCCGATTGACCACCTGACCATCGCAAGAAAATGGAGACGTAGCCTACTTGATGTAAAAGTAAGGAGGGGAGGAGATGCTGCATCAGACCGCCATCTTGTGCTTGGAATACTTAGAATGAGACTTCGAGGCGTTCGTGACACCCCAGACAGACTTCATCCAAAGTTCAACATCCAGAGTCTGAAGTCTAGGAAGATATCACAGAAATTTGCATGCGAAGTCAGGAATCAGTTCAATATGCTATCAGGACTCATGGAAGAAACCGTAGACAGTCACTTGACGAGACTTACAGAGACATAGAAGTCCTCATGCACCAGAGTTCTTGGCAAAAAGGAGAGAATGGATAACATCAGAAACATTGGAAGCTCATCGACAAGAGAATGAAATTAAAAAGTCTCATAAACAGTTGCTCGGATCAGCAAGAGAGAAAATTCTTACAGGCAGAAAACTGGATTACAAACAAAGAAATAAAGAAATGCTTTATGGCATCCCAACAAAAATGATAACCATCATACAGCAATTCTATGAGGGCTCCACAACCCAAATCATCCACAACGGCAAGTTGACAGATCCTTTCATGGTGAATACTGGTGTTAGACAAGGCTGCTTTATGTCACCTATGATTTTCCTACTAGTGTTGACTGAACCATGAAATAGACAGTGTCAGGAAACAGATCTGGGATCCAGTGGACCTTCATGATCATGAAACAACTACAAGACTTGTGCTTCGCCGATGACATAAGACTACTATCACACAGCCAACAACAAATGCAAACAAAAGTGACAAAGCTGGTAGAGGTAGCTGGAAAAACAGGTCTAAGGATAACCTCGGCCAAGGCTGAAGTAATGAAGATGAACAGCGCACAAAAGGGACCCATCCCTCTAGATAAAAGACCATTGAACGAAACCAACAAGTTTGTGTACCTCGGCAGCATCATATCTTCTACAGGAGGAGCTGATGGGGATATGAAATCCAGGACCTGGAAGGCACGCCATGCATTCAACACCCTTCGGCCGATATGGAACTCCAAAGCCCTCTCCATGAACAACAAAATTCGAATTTTCAACTCCAACGTGAAGTCTGTCCCACTTTATGATTCAGAAACTTGGAGAGTTACCAAATAAACAACAGCAAAGCTGCAGTCTTTTATCAGCAAATGCCTGCGCTACATTCTGAAGATCTGGTGGCCGGAAAACATCTCAAATTGGAAGCAGTGGGAAAAGACCAACCAAACGCCCATGAATATTGATATTAGAAAAAGTAAATGGGGTTGGATTGGCCACACCTTGAGAAAGCCTCCAGGTAACATCACGAGACAGTCACTGGGCTGGAATCCACAAGGGAAGAGGAGGGTTGGAAGACCAAAGAAAACATGGAGGAAATGCACAGAGGATGGGGCAAAAGCGGCTGGATTTTCGTGGCCCCAGTTGAAGAAAATTGCTCCGTGTCCGTTGGTGAGCAGTGGTTGCAGCCCTATGCTCCTCCGGGAAGAAGAGGATTAAGTCAAGTAAGTAAGTCATGAGGATGAACGTGCAGCAACAAAGATAACTACACCCTCATCGACAGGCAGGTAAGGAGGTGGTATAGTAGAAGTGGAATTATAGGATCATCCTAACACCGTCTCACTCGTAGAAACAAAAGTGCTTACAAAGACCTGGATCGTCAAGAAAGGAGAAACTACTCACTAGGAAGGCGAAATGCACTTGGAGACGCCAGGAGGAAAAGAAGATAGATACGTTCATCTTCTGTGTAACCCTGCGGGGGTCAAAGAAGTATGGCGTTCTATGTAAGTGAAGACCTCTGGATTTGAAGAACAAATATTCGTCAGTGATATTACTTCTCCGCCAACCACAAAAAACGTATTTTTGTAGTCCCATAATTATTATTAGCTTTTGCCTGTGATTGGCGGAGAATTAATATCGACTGTGGAGTACTTGTTGTAGACCCAGGCCTATATCGTCAGTTTACTTCACCAGCAAAGTATTATCCTGGTACCACGATGAGGAGATTTCGTGTTTAGTAAAGTTCCTTTATTAATGCTCATGAGGTTCGTAGAGTCGGAGTTAAATCCAAGTCTTTGCAGCGTGAAGTGGAACAAGGTCATCCTCGAGACAGGACGCTAGTATGTCGTAAAGTAGGGAGACCAAACGTCGTGTACAACGTCCCTCCCAAAGACTTAACGAAAGGACCGACACGGTAAGAACTTGGAATTGAGATTTTATGAGTTCAAGTCAACAGCTTGACCATTCGTTCGTTGGCAGCGACTTGGTCAACCCCAAGTGCTTTGACACTCTTTTTTCGTTGGTTAGATATGTCAGATGAAGTCATCAGGCCCGCCCTTCTTAGGTATGCCCACCGTGGCTTTTCAAGTCTACTCGGGTTCCCGTATAGGACCATCCTGAGTGACCCACTCCGCTTGTTGGTTCTGTAGAAATGTCATTTTTACGTGCACCCCGAAACTTTAATGCGTCATAGTAATATTATCAATCTCCAAAGATGACCACACTGAACGGATTCAACAGTCGACATTGCCGTCGAAAAAAGTCTTATAAATGAATTAAGATAAATACATATATAAATAAGAGGACATTACTTTCCTATTTAACCCCCCCCCTCCCCAATGTATTTTGTATACCCTTTTCTCTCACAATGTTTTTGTCTATCGCCCGTTTCATTCTTGTTTAGTCAAAGACTAAAGAGGCTGGGAACTGTTTTTTAAATCTGCAAAAGGGACGACATGAAGTAAATTGCTTTGTCGGATAGTCTGTGGATTCAACGGCAGAGTGAAATAATGCATCGCATGCAGCAAATAGACACAGTGATATATAAACAAGACAACGCATGATTTATAAAATGGGGGTAGCCCAGAAGCAAACAAGGCAAGTCCAAAAAGTAACAACGAGGGGGAAGGATTCTAATATGAAGGACGTCACAAAGCAAAAGAAAATCGAGACGTATCAACAATTACCGTCTTCTAAGCGAAAGGAAAACCACAATTACATGGAGAGAGGAAACATTACAGTGGGATTATCTAGAAAGAGAAAAAGAAGAGAAGAGAATCAAAAGGAAAAGGAGAAGAAACTTAGCTGAGAAGAAAGCGTCCTGGCATCAGGAGGTGCATCATACTTAACTGTATAGCTACCGAATCAGCTTAGTAGTCATAACGGTCTCATTACGTAAGTTACAAAACAACGCAGAGGATGAATACAGCCCAAATATTGAGATGCGGCTTTTATACAGAATCAACATTGTGTAGTCGTCACACTCCTTTTTCAGAGCCGCCAACAAGAACTGAACAAGATTTATAATTTAGTTCTCTATAGTTAACACTGTGAATCATATTGAAAAAATAATATTTCTCACAAGAAACAAATGAACTTAGACTGTATACATTCTTTATTTAATTAAGAGTTCATACTTTTGTGCAAGAAGAAGAGGATAATGAATTGATACTTGTGAACGTGTGAAGTCAGATTGACGATGTAAAGAAAAGTAAGAAGTTCCTTCAAGGCCAGTGAGGCTTATAGAGCCGGAACGTATCCCGGTTTCTGTAGTGTGAAGCGGAACAGATGGTTGTTACTTCATCTCCTAGACAGGACGCTAGTCAGTCGTACATTTACTTCCCCAGCAGAATATGCCGGTACCCAATTCGCACCTGGGTGAGGAGAGGAAAAAGGTGTAAAATGTCTTCCCCAAGGGCACAACACGGTCACCTACCGGGACCCTTGGATTAGGAGTCCAACGCCGAATGACGATGCCCATAAAGTAATTCGTATTAGCTTGTAACTGCTTCACACAAGATGAGATTATAATCGCACTTCTGACTGTTGCTTTGCATTGATATGACTTGACTTCACTTCATCCTCTTAGTGGAGCATAAGGCCTCTACGATTGTCCTCCACATTCTGCGGTCTCCGGCAGCTCTTTTTGTAGTTTCCCAGGTAAATCTGCTTTCTTGAACAATCAGCAATTTCAACACTTCTTCCATGCCTTAAAATGTCGACTTAGTGTTGACTTAAAAATTGTGAAAGCATCCAAATGTGCAGCAAAAATACTAGTACTCTAGATAAGGTGCCACGTTTTGGGTTACGTACGTGGCTGATCGCACTCTACCGGGGAGGGGGGGGGGGCATTGTAATTGTTATTAAAAACAACAACACGTATTGTCCATTGGGGCTTTTAAAAAATTGTAGAAAGTTGTGTCCAAAGGGCATCATCAAGCCATGAATAAAAAATACTAACTGGTCATTGTTATTTCTGTTTATATTTTCAAAATTCCCAATTTATCTAATTGCAAGGTAATTTTTGAGCCAAAACACGCCAAAATTTATGAGTTGTTTATACCATTTGCAAGCTTGGGTACCTTAAAAACCCACGTTACCACGATTTTTGAAAAAACATGGTAAATTTAGCACCGAAAAACGCTATTTAACATCTGCTTTTTTTTTGTGGCAAGAAGATGCAACCGTTTTCAAATTGATATTGTTTTCAAATCGATTCCTGAACGTGTGTTGTCGTGGGAGTAACGACAAGGTCTGTCCTCAGTGAAACGTTTTCCCGTCTGTTACCGATAGATTTTGGCCGTGCCACATTCACGAAGGGACACTCCTGGTACCTATTGGTGTGTTTTTGGAATTGCCACCCGTTCCCGCGCCGTGGTAAAACAAGCGTGGCAAGCTGCGACACACAACACACCTCGCACAACCCCTCAAAACAATCGACTATGATATGTTTGACCTTAATTCCTCTCCGAAACTGTGGACACTTTCCTTGTCCTCAACCATACAAATATGGACTGGCCCATTTCTAATCAGTAAACTGGGTTCTTATCTGCCATTACTGCGTTTTATGGACATGAACAACGTGAGAGTAGAGCTGCACACAATTTCAAACTCATATTTTTCGCTTCCGTTACTTTCCGCCTCCGTTACCGGAAGTGACCTTTTGAGCAGTAACGGAGAAGAATTTGGTAACAGAGAAGAATCAGCGCTCCAGTTGGCTTCATTTAAAGCTTGGTTTGAAGCTTTCAAGCGACGAAAAAGTCTTTCACATCTTGAATAAAGGTCACTCAACCAAAGTGTGCTTATATTTAAGTAAAATGCGTGCATTCTATTCAATTGGTAACGGAAAGCAGCGTGTGGTAATGGAAAGGAATGTATTTAGGTAACATATATAAGATCAGCATTCTACTTAGCTTCGTTTAAAGCTTGGTTTTGAGCTTCCAAGCCACGAACAAGTCTTTCACAGCTTGAATTTGGGGCATCAAAACCCCAGATAAGCTTGCACACTGGGTTTCTTTGAAACCAAAAGTACGACAATTTTGTGGGGTTTCTGAGAGCCTTGGCCTTGCACCGTCGGCAATTTGGGCGACTTTTATTCCCGTCCTCAAACACATTAGAACTAGCTTGCCGCACATCATACACGCCCATTTTTTGAATTACGACCATACACAGTATAAACAGAAAAAGAACTTTCTTCTTTTAGTAATGAACTTTTCAAACATAATTTTGATGCTTCTGTGTGTCTCAAAACTCTCAGTGATTGTGATTCTTTTGCAGAGATGAAGCATGAGTATGAGATTCAAAATATGTATTTTGATGAACTGTATGGTGCTGAAAGAGCGTGCAGAAGCACAGACCTTCCACGCGATATGTATTTCTCCAGATTCATTCCATCAGATTTCAAAAAGTCATTCAGCAAAATATACTTTTCAGTGCGTGTTCGTCCCGATCTTGACTGCTTGCAAGCATGTTGTGATGTCTTTGCCAATGGCAAAGATGACAACCCAGACCTCTAAAACTTATTCACGAAGTTGCCATCAACAAAGCGTATTATTTGTCAGAAACAAATCTTGCCAAGGGTTACTCTCATCCCACCTCTGCATCCGAGCTATATAAAGCCTTTGCTACGTACTCAGAAAAGTACATGTTAAATCAAAAGCTGGATGAGTAAGTAAGTTCTTTCAAGGCCATGAGGGCCATAGAGCCGGAGCTTATCCAGGTTTTGGTAGCGTGAAGCGGAACAGATGATTTTTACTTCATCTCCTAGACAGGACGCTAGTCTGTCGTAGGTTTAC
>JBDFRD010185957.1:0-11922 GCA_039654405.1 Bullina lineata | reverse complement strand
AGTAGAACTGTCTCTGTCGTTTTCGGTTATATGCGATACACACACACACACACACAATCTCTCTCTCTCTCTCTCTCTCTCTCTCTCTCTCTCTCTCTCTCTCTCTCTCTGTGTGTGTGCGTGCGTGCGTGCGTGCGTGATTCAGTAGACAAACATTGTCAAACAGGTCATTGTTCAAACCCTTTTAAATTGACATTTATACACACACACATATAATTTTTCAACTTTCTTCCACAGATGATGCTTCAAACTATCAAATGTCTTTCTTCATTTGGGCTAGGAGTACATCTGTCTCCTCTTCAAGCTATTGGTATGCACCAGTGTTATCAACATAATGTTTTGAACATTTTCCTAATATATACTATTTGGTGTCGGTTCCACTGTTTTGTCTTGATATTTTGTTAGTGAAATTATAATCTATCAAGAGACATTTCTGAAAGTGCATGGTGTAAGTGTAAGGTCACACTGATTAAAAGTTAAATATGTCTCCTGAATTTACGGAGATAGTTACCCAGGATGTGCTTATGACCTCTATATTAATGGGTCTCATTGCACTTGTTGGACTTGTAGGCAATACCATTATGCTGCGGACCATTCTCAAATATCCACGGATGCGCTCAGACTTTTATATTGTATTTGGTAGCCTAAGTGTAGCAGACTCACTTTTTCTGACAGTCAGTGTTCCAGCTCATATCATAGATATGGTTCAAGCCACTGAAATAAGTACTGAAATTTGGTGTAAAGCAAGCAATTACATTGTCAGCGCATGTGGATTTGTTGCAGCCTACCTTGTTGTGGTACTCTCTGTTCTTCGGGGCATTTTACTCACAAACAGGAATACAATTCGTCGGCCTCAGGGAAAACACATGTTATTTGTAAGTTTGATATTGTATCTTGTTGCAATATCGTCGTCCATACCCATCTTCACCATGTATACTTCATATGGTGGATTTTGTGACATTGTAGATGAAGCTGATCAGCAACAGGAAAGATGGCTTGTAAATTCATTTTCAGCATTTGTCCCCATAATTCTTGTGCTCCTTATTTATATTCTGACATATTTGTTTGGTAAGAGATATTTCTCAGATAGTTATTCTCAAAGAGAGAAGGAAAAATCGAGACTAGTGACTTCCATTATCATTGCCTTTTTTGTGTGTCAAGTCCCATTCAGAATTGTTGATATCTATTATTCTTACATAAACAATGATGACCATGATGCTCTTCAAAAAGTGTACACCATTAAAAATTACTTGATGTGCTTGGTTATGTCAGACAAGGCAATAAGACCAGTGCTTTACTCGAAATTGACATCGGATCTGAGTGAAGCATTTGATGAAGTTATCAACTGCACCTGTTGCCTCCAACGTTATTCCATGACATCAAATTTGGATACAGAACTTCCAGAACAATCTCTGAATGTTTCCTCTAGTGCTCCGGAACCAGTGGATGGCCCGAGATCTGGAGTGGACAGGACAATATCCTTTTCTTCAACAATGTCAGGGAATTCACAAACTCCTCTCACGCATAGCCACAATGAAAATGTTGATGTTGACATTGAACTAATCTGACTTTCAAGAAGGGGAAAGAAAGTTTTATTATGACTTGAAAATATATTTCTAAAGGATTGATAATTTGGTTTCATCAGTAATGTCTTTTTGGTTTTCTTAACCAGCAGGATACATCATATGTTATACAATATCCAGTGCTGTGTGAGGAGAGGAAAATCCATAAAAATGTCATTTTTTATGGACATGGTGGACTCAGTAGCCTCAAACAAAACCAAAGATCTTTTGGTTTGAAGTGATTATTTGTTCTGAAAAGCCACAAGTCTGGCAGTTGTTGACAACTCTCTTATTTTTTTGGTCCCTAAAATGCACGCAGTTTTAACCTTCACTGTACATGTATGTAGCTATGTACTATTATTTCTAGCAAATAGCGAGGTCTAAAAAAATTGTTTTCACTCCTTTTGTGTGTGTCATGGGGTCTTGCACAAGTCCCCCCCCCCCCCCACACACACACACACACACACACGCACACACAACTTATGTGGGATTCTATTTTTATTACATAAAGCAGAAGTATAATTTTGACTTGCTCACACTGCAATGCTGTTGATGTAGTTAGAACACTTTCGAAGGACTGAAGACTGGGGGGGGGGGGATACCAGAGAATGGGTGCAGAAACCAAGAGAATTGAAAAAAAATTGTTGTCTCATCCTTCTCAAGTATGGTGATGAGCACAGCGCTCCAGGACATTTCCTTGTTTTGGGAGCCAATCCACAAGGGCAGAGTTTTGTCTAGCCAACAAGAAATGTTATGAACATGCCTTGCTCGGGTAACTGTGGCCTGTGCCAAGTCCTGTGATTGTGTTCTGTTGTGTATGGGGAGGATTAAGGATTGGGTCATCTTGATTAAGTTTTGGGTGGATGTTATTCCACTGATTTCTTATACACGTTGCTGTCTTAATTATGATATGTGTAGGATTTGATTTCAACAACAGCCTAGGATTGGCTTCATTGAATCCTGGTTAATATAGCTGTTCTTAGCCCCTTTGTGTGTGGACATTTTTCCATTTCTGGTTTTATTAGTAATCTTGTCGGCAGGTTGGGCTACTGGCTTGATTGAGAACGTCTTCTCCTGTTTTGAAGTCTAATAGGCTTTAAAAAAAGGAAATTTCTTTCAAGGCCAAAGGTGCTAGAGCTGATCCTTGTTTTATAAGTGTGAAGCAGAACATATAATACAGGTACATTGTGCAAGACAACATCATGGACATGAAGTCATGAAGTGAATCTGCCCCAGCAAAATATAACAGTACATGTATCTGAGTTTCTGAATTGGGAGTTCGGGCTCTAACTCTAACCATTCAGCGATTGTGCAATTAAATAATACATGTTTTTTATTGCATATAATATTTTCATAGACCATTCCTCTGTCCAATGCTTGAGGTTGACTTCGGTGTACAGTATTTTGTTTTTAATGTAAGTCCTACTGGTAGCAGTTATTCCTTTCTGTTACAGTTAAAATGGATTGAATTCTGCAGGGTGAGGTTGATCAATCCAAATTCTTAGTTGGCAATGTCATCAACATTCAGGGTGGCATCCACGCATTTGTAAATCAAAACAAAATGAAAAAAGCATAACTTATAGATCTCAAGGACACTCACCCCTTCACACTAAGCTAAGCTTGCTTTTAGTTCTAATTCCATGTCAGTTTTACTTTATAATATGGGGCTCAGATATGGAAAACAACAAAGACAATCAGAAACACCCAGTCTATTTGTAGCAGACAGCATGCCAATTGCCATTTGGAAGAAATCAAGAAAAGGTCACACAATGTACATTTTGACCCCAAGTATGCATTCAAATGGTGACGCGGTGGCTGAATGATTAGACCATTGGACAAGGGTTCGAATCTGGGAGCTGAACGTGTTGTGTCTTGGGAAATACAATTTACACCACTTTTCCTCTCCCCACCTAGGTGTGAGTTGGGTACCGGCATATTCTGCTGGGGAAGTAAACCTACGACAGACGAGCGTCTAGGAGATGAAGTAAAAATCATCTGTTCCGCTTCACACTTCAGAAACCGGGAAAACTATGGGCTTCATAGGCCTTGAAGGAACTTTACTTCCATTCAAACGTAATGTACTGAAATTACATTGGCCTAAAATTCATTTTTCGTCTTGTTAATGTTGATGTCCATTTGTTTTGGCAACAGCTGACAAATTCAAATTCATGTAGGTGACATTTGGAAGGCCACCTAGAATTTCAAGTAGATGGGGTGAAAATTTAAGAAGTGGCGCGGGAGACCGCTACAGACCCCAGTGCCCCAGTGTACGGAGAAGATTAATGAGAGCATTTTGAAAAATAACCTTAGGTCACTACAAACCCTAAAGTACGGAGAAGGTTAAGGCTGATGTGAAATGTACTGCCCCCTTGTGACATCCATAGAGCTAATAATTTTGTATCAAATGATAGCGGTTGCATTGTAAATATACAATTAATTATAATGTTGTGTTCAGTCTGATTCTCGTGCCAAGGTAATCTGTTACATGTACATGTATGTCATGTTCATTTTGTTTTGATTTGAAGTAAGTAAACGTTTGTATAGATACCCGATTTGCAGAATTTAAGTTGGCAAGGTAAATGCTTTGTCTAAACGTAATAGCGAGAGAAAGAACCTGAGCTTTTGTTGCGGAAATATTGTGTCATGTTCAGCAGCTCGCAGACAACGCCTGTCACCATCACTAGAGCCATAACCACCACCAAAACAATAGTAAAAACTAATGTTATAATTCTTTTTAGTTTTTCGACAAATTAACATGACCTACATCTTGATTCCAACAAGAATGTTAGATCTGGGCTATGTATAATTTCGCTTCTTTGTCATGAATTATACTCTGACTGCGAATAAGAAAAATAAATAGCCCCATAGCAAGTGAGCAATCTATCAATAACTTTTTAAAGCTAAGATTATATCAATAATATCATGGAAGAATGAAAAATGGAAAAAAAAAGAAAGAAAAAAAGTCACCTCTTTATTACATTGTACATTTTTGGTACCAGTGAAATGCAACAAAGTAATTGCGTTTATGTCATTATTTTAGTATGTTCTGAACTTTTGCACCCATACACGTATTACTTTACTTTTCCTTTTTCCTTCCACTTGTGCTGACAGGCGTCGCGCTTAGACACAGTGGTCTGTCAGCGGTAAGGCGAGTGGCCTGGAGGAGGGACATCTCGTGGGCTCTGAGAGTGTCTGCCACTGAGTCGCTTCGGCGTTTTTTTTGGTCAGTCTCTCCCTCTCCAGCCAGAATATTTGAGGGTGTATTCTTGTAGAGCTAGTTGGTTGAGAGGCATACGAGTGAAGTGTCCGAACTACTTGATCCTCTTTTGTCCGATCTATTGTAGGACTGGTGTTGCTCCTACCATATCTCTTATTGCCTCATTCCTGATCTTGTCTCACAAACGATCTGTTTCCTCTCTAGGATTTTTTGTTAGGGGCCATGTCTGGCACTGGTATGTCAGCGTTGATGAGATTCGCCTTGGTGCTCATGGGGATGCTGGAATGTTTCAGAAGAGGAGCAAGTTGGTAGCTGAGTGCGTTGGCTTTCTGATATCTGGTCTCGATTTCTTTGTCTAGTTTGCCATTTTCAGTGAATATGCTGCCCAGATATTTGAATTCACTGTTTTGCTTCAGCTGCGTTCCATTGATGTTAATATCCAGTTTTCCTGGTCTCTTCTGACTGTCATGACCTCGGTCTTTCTGACACTGATCGTCATGTCGTATTTCTCGCAGCTTGAGTTGAGTTGGTCATTGTGTTCCTGTAGCTGAGTCTTGTTCATTTCTTGTTGTTCACCATTGCATCGTTGTCGGCATGAGTTCCTTGAGTGCCTCAGGATCTGGATTGGCCTCCTTTGTAATCTGGTCGATGTACATGTATATCACGAATCTAATAGTAGAGTGGAGAGATTGCAGCCTTGCCTAACCCCATATATGACTGGGAACGAGTCAGTGGTTCCACTGCCCGTGCGGACTGCACTCCTGCTCTTGGCGTATATGGCCCGGATATTGTCTAGCAGCTGCTCCTTAACATTGTACTGCAAAGTTGTCCGGGGTCCTGTGGGGAATTCCGTTATTTCAATGTTATCCTTTTACATCGTTTGTCATTAAATAACAACATTAAGTTGAAACTTAACAACTCTTTAAACTTCTATTAAACACAGTCTGAATAAGTGTTGTCGACATAAATCTTTTTCCGAATAATTTTAAAACAGGTTATTATTTTTTTTTTAAAAAAGAAAGGAAAAAATGCTCTCGCGACGTTCCCGTCTTTTCGTATTCCGATTCAGCGCCATTAAAAAAATAGAGAGAGAAAAATGTTGTGGCCGGACAACCCACACAGGCACAAAACAGAAAAAGCCATCAAAAGTTAGGGCCTACATAAAAAGATGTACATGATAATTTTTATGAAACCATTTTTAAAAACACGTAGGCTACATGGCACGTAAATGACATCTAAGTGAGTAGGCCTACATCATATCTAGTCATAAGCTAGTTACACAAACTGGAGATAAATACATATAATGTACCGATGTACCGGTATCTATTATGATTTTAATGTACATCAACAGTTTATTAAAACACTATGTAAGTCAATTATTTTTTTGTTTATGAACCAGATAGTAGTAGATCTAACCCACAGTGATTGCACGAGACATGATTTGTTACGGCATAAGAAAAGCGTTGATCGACTATTTTCACAGAAAGAACGAGTAAAATTTAGAATTAATTGTGCAATTTATGTTCAACAAATTCTAAAAATCATAAATTAGACAGCTTCATAATAGTTTTTACATAAAAAAAAAACTTTTTGATCTGAAATATTATTGAATGTATTGAAATTATGATAATTATCAGACAAGTCGTAGAAGTACAATCACCATTTCTTCACGTGTTTAGGTTGAAAGAAATATAGGCCTATGCACATAATGCAGGGGAAATAGTACCACCTAAGGGAAAAGGGACATTAAAAACTAAACTTATGTGGATTGTTGAATTTATTAAGAATATATTATAATAAGGAAGTGCTTGTATAGGCCGCCTATTACTGCGCAAACGCACAGATCCATCTTCCAATGAAAAGTCATGGGCCTAGTACAAGTAGGCCGCCTATCAGTGCGCAAGCGCATAGAATTTAGCATCAGCAAAGCCGTCTTTCATTCAATGCTTACCAGGGCCGCCCATCACTACGCAAGAGCATTCCTTCTCGTCAACAAAGCCGTCGACCAACACCGGATACTCGGGCATAGATCTACATAGGCTGCCTATCACTGCATACATCTAGATATATTCTAGATGTCTCTAGATTCTAGATCTAGATCCATCCATTTTCTCGTCACAAAGACATAAACCGATACCGGACAATGCACGCCGATTGAGTGAGCAATCATGACGGATCAGTTGCAAAAGTAGCCTAGGTCTACGTGTGTCTGAAAAGAACAGTCTTATTCATTATCGTATCAACGGTGAAATGCAAAGAAAAAGAAAAATAGATCCAGGTCTTATTCGAACCCACAATCTGCCAATCTGAAGTCTGGCCTCGTACCATAATGAACTGCGTAAAGAAAGCAGCTACTTAGATCGGGTTTAATGCCAAGTTCGTATGCATAATGCGTATGTTTAGGAAACGAAGTTAGATCTACGCCAAGCCGTCAAAAAGTTTTAAGTATAAAATTAAAAAGCCTCAAAACATAGTTATAACGAACAGAACCAACATTTATAAGTTAGCAAATGTGAAATTAAAGTCCCTCGCTATTTTACTTCAAAGAAATTGACTTTCAAAACCTCGAATTGATTATGCCTCACACGCGAAGGGTTTGCTCCCCATCGAACTAAATTGTAATTCTCGTTGTGCTGGCCCGTGACTCTCGTTCTCCCGAAAGCTCGGTAGGCCTACCCACCCATGTGCTTTCTACTTTCTGCACTGTGCCCGGAGGCTCCGCTCGTGACCTTATTAAACTTTAGTGTGCCTGTTGGCGTGTAATTAAATGAGAAATTGAAGGAATAATATTATAGTTCATTCACTGCAACAGTCACGAACAAAAATAAAATGCATTATTATTATTACATGTATTATTATTCTTGGGAGAAAAGGACTCCGAAACTGTCGAGTCGAGCGATGTCATTTCGACACGATTCAAATCAATGTATACATGATTGGATTTGTCCTTTGTTTACAGATCTAAAAGTAAAACAACAATCCAGGCTTCTACGTATTTCTAGATCTAGAAGCTGTGAGGGAAACTGTTCTGAGATAAGGTCGAACGTAGAATACGACCCAAATTACATTCTCAACGAATGGTGGCTTCTTTGTTTTGACTAGTCTACCATCGCTGTGTAGTGCGTTTGTGCAGTAATAGGCGGCCTATATAAGGTCATCCTATTTATAAAGTATAACATGAAGGTTAACACTGGACAGATGATTAACCAATAATATTCAAACATAAAACCCAAGGAGCAAAATTTTTAAAATTAACCAAACGGTACTATTTTTACATGCCATGGAGTGCAAAAAGTACCTCAGTTGAGGGCAATTAGTACCAAAGCTTATGAGAAAACAATTGTAATGATCTTTTGTAACATTTTGTAACCATAAAACAACAAAACAAGCATTTCATTAACATAGCTCACACACAGTCATCCATTCTCACTCTGCACAGGCAACATGCACCCAATTACAACAAATTTGACATTGAATCATATCTTCCTGAATATCCTCATCACACATAAAACAATACATGTACAACTTATTTTGTTTTGGGGAATTATTCCCCTGACATTTCTTAGACTTCTTTTGGCTTTTTTGGAACACAACGGGTTTTTTGTTGTTGTCATTTTTGCCTTTATCATTTTGATTAATTTCTTTAGACATTTCAAGATTTTTTTTG
This sequence comes from Bullina lineata, assembly GCA_039654405.1. Lineage (NCBI taxonomy): Eukaryota > Metazoa > Mollusca > Gastropoda > Bullinidae > Bullina > Bullina lineata. The sequence goes on along the minus strand of JBDFRD010185957.1, from coordinate 3,476 downwards.
TAAGGGCTTGAAGTGAGAATTTGACATCTCTCATTGTTTCTTTTCCTCTGGGTCTGTTTTCTCTCTCACACAGGCAAAGGAGAAATGTTTGCAACAGGAATGTGTTGTTGAGTGACATTTTGCTGTGCTAAAACAAGGCAACCATTATGTCCAGCATCCTCACCAACTGAATTGAATTTTAGGGAAATTGGTCTAGATGCAGGAAATTCCTGTTCACCATTTTCAGCTCAGAAAAAGACCATCGCTTGTAGTTGTGCAGGTGTTGATAACATGAATTTGTCTTTTTAATTTTAATACTTTGCTGGTGTATTTGGCATAGAATAAGAAATGTCATTAGTACGGAAATAGATATCATTTTATAGGAAGGCGTGTCACCACATAGTATGCCCTTATCATGATCAAAATGTTCAATGTGTTGCAGCATGTAATCAATCACTTGAGACCTAAGCAGGTCAGCCTTAAACTTCTCCTGGAGCTTTAAATGTTTATTTTCAACAACACCATGGTCCGCTCCGTTTATTGCAGTTCAATGTTTGTGCTGATGGCAACGCTTCTGAAAAAGGAGCGACCATCGGGTTCAGTGACAACATCAAATACACCACAGAAATATCGGAAAACAGAGTCAGTTCTCTTGACATCACCCTGTCATTCTCTGACGCACGCATCCAAACATCAGTTTATTACAAACCAACAGCTTCCCATTCCTATCTTGACTATTGTTTTTCTCGACACTACAAGGACTTGATCCCATATGGAACTCCGACGTCACTGTTGATTTTGGTGAGAGATCCATTGAAATAGTCGAGTTCTTCAGACATCGCGATTATCCTAACAGTGTCCTTCAGAAAGCCCTTGCTCATATCAAACTGATCACCAGGGACCGCCCTTTCGAAAGTTCATAGATAATTGTGTCAAATTTATCTTAACCTACCACCCTCACAATTTGCAGGTTCCCTTTTTTTTTCCTCTCTCAGAACATTTTAAGACCATCTCTTATGAGAGCCCTTATTTTTTATATGGTAGTTGACGAAGAAATTCCTGGTATAATCAATCACCTACCATTCACGTGCTTTGGTTGTCAACAATGTACTTCTGAACTCTTGAAGCGGTAAGGTAAAAAAAAGTAAAGTTCTTTCAAGGCCTATGAGTGTATTTCCCAAGGGTATAACACGTTTGCTGCTGCATTCGAACCCTGGGCCCTTGGATTAGGAGTCCTCTGCTCTAACCATTCGGCCACCGTGCCACACTGAAGCGATATGGTAAGCCAGTTAAATACAATGTACATGTATTTCCACCCATTCTGATTCCTTCAGCTCACTCACCTGAAGTTGTAGGCTGAATATAATTTCGTAGCGTTGTCTTTCTATAGGGGTAGGAGCAGTAAATGCCATGAAATCAACATGGTTTTTGTTTGCAAAGTCTTAATGACTGAAAGATCTACTCTTGTGTAATATCAGTTAATGACTTCCCTTCAATGAAGAAATACGACTTCGCTTTGTTGTTGTTTGGGGAGTTAAAGGTTAAAGACAGAAATTTGCAAGCGCACTTGTAAATTACATGTACAAAGAGAGTTGATTGTGCAGTGTAGGCAAGAATAGACCGCTGGATTTATCCCAAGACACATTTGGTGTGAAATGGTGCTCTCACTGCAGAATGATGTCGGGGTGAATGCATAAAATGAAACCCGACGATATCAGGCCTTAAGCATAAAAAGAACACGAAGCATTATTTTGCTTTATTTCACAATTTTAAGTACCGTATGTCCACGCCCGAGAACGCATGTCTGAACATTATTAAAAAAGTATACATCCATTATTTTTTTCTGAATTATTGGTTTACCCGTTAAGGAGAACCCGAGCGTTGCACGTTATTATTATTATTACTATTATTGTTTATTATTATTATTGTCTTACTATAGTATAATTGAGCTAGGCCCAAACCTGTGTCAGGTAAAGGCTTTTTTCTGGGGTCTAAAAAAATAAACTGTTGTATCATACAGATTGTGTTTTCCATAGAGATGAACGTGCGGGTATTCATACAATGGTTTAGCGATGGTATCATATTAATAAACGCTATCCCAAAGAGATACACACAAAAACGAAACAACGCTCGACATTTCTGGCTTCGGAGGTGTAAACAACGGAGAAAGACATAGCTATAAAGAGAGAGAGAGAGAGAGAGAGAGAGAGAGAGAGAGAGAGAGAGAGAGAGGTGACTCTTGTACATATCGTATTACATCATTTATTGTGAGTTGATTAAACGTTCTAAGAATCTCGTACACAACATTTCTCTTCTTGAACGCACTGACATGCTGCGGGTGAGCTGGGGATTTGTATCTTTACTTCTGGGCGATAACATGAAATATGCCTGCTGGAATTACAAAGCACTCTCACACAGGAAAGAGAATTGCAAATGTCGATAGAAGTGGACACTTAGTACTATTATAATGTGGTCTTCCGAATAACAAGTCTGCAATCAGCTACGCAGTTTCTATTATAGATACATGTATTCGTGTCGAGCGGCGTGGGAACTATTAGGCTAGCCACATAAACATTGTGGTGTTTTGTGGGTTTTTTTTTTACACCAGCCCAGTAATTAAACATTATTAACGTTCATGAAGCCCTCTTCATAGCCGTCATACATACGCGTCAATAGAATACTCCCCCCCCCCCCCCCTTTTTAATTTCCACATTTGACCTGAACTAAACTTTGAATCGATTCTAATGATCTAGGTAGCCATAATTTGCTCAGATGATATTGTAGCCACTGGTTAAATGTTCTGATGTGATACTGGGATAATTACTCGCGAACAAATATATAAACTGAATCCAGTGTCGTACAAATTAAGCCAGTTACAAAAGTGACCTAGTTTTTTTTTCTTTCAGTTACCTGGCCTAAGTTCTTAGCGAGCTCACTTTGCTTCTGGCTGTGCAGGAGTCCGCGCTAGGACTGATCTGTTAGTTGTAAGGCGCACCTTGAGCTCCAGCTTAATCCTTATACCAGCGTATTTAATCATCTCCTTTTAGAGGTCAGTGCATACACACCGTAGCAGGCGTTGTTGGTGTGTGTGTGTGTGTGTGTGTGTGTGTGTGTGTGTGTGTGTCTCGTGTGTGAGAGTGCGTGCGTGCGTGCTTTTGGGATTGGAATAACCTTGATGCGAGCTAAGTAACTGAAAAAAATGTCATACAGAATTGCTGTAAACATTTCAACTCTTTATGTCTGTCTGTTTATCTATTTAATCTAATCTACAAGGGCTTTTCCGAAAGGGATGTGAAAATAAAATAAAATAAAAATTTTTGTTTGGCTGTAACTGAAACCCTCACACATTTATTATCATTCTTTGGCTACTTTTCAATGTAATCACCTTGGAGATGGACACACTTTTGCCGCATAAAGCTCGGTTTACATGGTGCGTCGTTTTAGCGTACAGCGTTTTAGCGCACAGCATTTTGACGTGCGTCGTTTCAAAGATTTGC